>JARPMJ010006110.1:0-2500 GCA_033366665.1 Phoxinus dragarum
AACTACAGTTAGAAAACACAACATTACACACTAACCACAGTTAGAAAACACATTACACACTAACTACTGTTAGAAAACACAACATTACACACTAACTACAGTTAGAAAACACAACATTACACACTAACTACAGTTAGAAAACACAACATTACACACTAACTACAGTTAGAAAACACAACATTACACACTGACTACAGTTAGAAAACACAACATTACACACTGACTACAGTTAGAAAACACAACATTACACACTAACTACAGTTAGAAAACACAACATTACACACTAACTACAGTTAGAAAACACAACATTACACCCTAACTACAGTTAGAAAACACAACATTACACACTAACTACAGTTAGAGAACACAACATTACACACTAACTACTGTTAGAAAACACAACATTACACACTAACTACAGTTAGAAAACACAACATTACACACTAACTACTGTTAGAGAACACAACATTACACACTAACTACAGTTAGAAAACACAACATTACACACTAACTACAGTTAGAAAACACAACATTACACACTAACTACAGTTAGAAAACATAACATTACACACTAACTACAGTTAGAAAACACAACATTACACCCTAACTACAGTTAGAGAACACAACATTACACACTAACTACAGTTAGAAAACACAACATTACACACTAACTACAGTTAGAAAACACAACATTACACACTAACTACAGTTAGAAAACATAACATTACACACTAACTACTGTTAGAAAACACAACATTACACACTAACTACTGTTAGAAAACACAACATTACACACTAACTACAGTTAGAAAACACAACATTACACACTAACTACAGTTAGAAAACACAACATTACACACTAACTACAGTTAGAAAACACAACATTACACCCTAACTACAGTTAGAGAACACAACATTACACACTAACTACAGTTAGAAAACACATTACACACTCACTACTGTTAGAGAACACAACATTACACACTAACTACAGTTAGAAAACACAACATTACACACTAACTACAGTTAGAAAACACAACATTACACACTAACTACAGTTAGAAAACATAACATTACACACTAACTACAGTTAGAAAACACAACATTACACACTAACTACTGTTAGAGAACACAACATTACACACTAACTACAGTTAGAAAACACAACATTACACACTAACTACAGTTAGAAAACACAACATTACACACTAACTACAGTTAGAAAACATAACATTACACACTAACTACTGTTAGAAAACACAACATTACACACTAACTACAGTTAGAAAACACAACATTACACACTAACTACAGTTAGAAAACACAACATTACACACTAACTACAGTTAGAAAACATAACATTACACACTAACTACAGTTAGAAAACACAACATTACACCCTAACTACAGTTAGAGAACACAACATTACACACTAACTACAGTTAGAAAACACAACATTACACACTCACTACAGTTAGAAAACACAACATTACACACTAACTACAGTTAGAAAACACAACATTACACACTAACTCCAGTTAGAAAACACAACATTACACACTAACTACAGTTAGAAAACACAACATTACACACTAACTACAGTTAGAAAACACAACATTACACACTAACTACAGTTAGAAAACACAACATTACACACTAACTACAGCTAGAAAACACAACATTACACACTAACTACAGTTAGAAACACAACATTACACACTAACTACAGTTAGAAAACACAACATTACACACTAACTACAGTTAGAAAACACAACATTACACACTAACTACAGTTAGAAAACACAACATTACACACTAACTACAGTTAGAAAACACAACATTACACACTAACTACAGTTAGAAAACACAACATTACACACTAACTACAGTTAGAAAACACAACATTACACACTAACCACAGTTAGAAAACACAACATTACACACTAACCACAGTTAGAAAACACATTACACACTAACTACTGTTAGAAAACACAACATTACACACTAACTACAGTTAGAAAACACAACATTACACACTAACTACAGTTAGAAAACACATTACACACTAACTACAGTTAGAAAACACAACATTACAAACTGACTACAGTTAGAAAACACAACATTACACACTGACTACAGTTAGAAAACACAACATTACACACTAACTACAGTTAGAAAACACAACATTACACACTAACTACAGTTAGAAAACACAACATTACACACTAACTACAGTTAGAAAACACAACATTACACACTGACTACAGTTAGAAAACACAACATTACACACTAACTACAGTTAGAAAACACAACATTACACACTAACTACAGTTAGAAAACACAACATTACACACTAACTACAGTTAGAAAACACATTACACACTAACTACAGTTAGAGAACACAACATTACACACTAACTACAGTTAGAAAACACAACATTACACACTAACTACAGTTAGAGAACACAACATTACACACTAACTACAGTTAGAAAACACA
>JARPMJ010006110.1:10000-22500 GCA_033366665.1 Phoxinus dragarum
CACTCAGTGACTCACTGGTTATTGAACTGCAAACGAGTCGGTGAGTCGATTCACTCAGTGACTCACTGGTTATTGAACCGCAAACGAGTCGGTGAGTCGATTCACTCAGTGACTCACTGGTTATTGAACCGCAAACGAGTTGGTGAGTCGATTCACTCAGTGACTCACTGGTTATTGAACTGCAAACGAGTCGGTGAGTCGATTCACTCTGCTTCTCAGATATTTTTACCACAGTAAAAGATCCCAATAGACTTATGATACTCACAATATGACCAGAACTCAGAGTTATGAACTCAGTTAGTTTTGTCCATCCTTCTGTTAGACTGTCTCACACACACACACACACACACACAATGTCCCTCTGTTAGACTGTCTCACACATGAATTATGTTGAATATCTGTCAGCTGGTAAATTTAACTACACAATTAGATAATACCTGTTTAGCTCAACCAGTGACCAAGCAATGCTTCAGTGTGTTTAGTGTGTGTGTGTAAAAACAAGAAGTACTTTATTTTAGATATATTCTCAAGATATATTCTTATATATATAGTAAATTTATAAATTTAATAAATTTACTAGATGAACAAGACAGAAATACTGATTAAAGAAAGGATTTTTAGCCATGTGCAAGTCCTGTGCTACTGTCAATGGCCAGTCAGTCTGATAGTCCCGCCCCAAGTTCATGTCATTGGCCAGTCAGTCTGATAGTCCCGCCCCAAATTCATGTCATTGGTCAGTCAGTCTGATAGTCCCGCCCCAAATTCATGTCATTGGCCAGTCAGTCTGATAGTCCCGTCCCAAGTTCATGTCATTGGCCAGTCAGTCTGATAGTCCCCGCCCCAAGTTCATGTCATTGGCCAGTCAGTCTGATAGTCCCGCCCCAAATTCATGTCATTGGCCAGTCAGTTTGATAGTCCCGCCCCAAATTCATGTCATTGGTCAGTCAGTCTGATAGTCCCGCCCCAATTTCATGTCATTGGCCAGTCAGTCTGATAGTCCCCGCCCCAAGTTCATGTCATTGGCCAGTCAGTTTGATAGTCCCGCCCCAAATTCATGTCATTGGTCAGTCAGTCTGATAGTCCCGCCCCAATTTCATGTCATTGGCCAGTCAGTCTGATAGTCCCTCCCCAAATTCATGTCATTGGTCAATCAGTCTGATAGTCCAGCCCCAAATTCATGTCATTGGTCAGTCAGTCTGATAGTCCCCGCCCCAAATTCATGTCATTGGCCAGTCAGTTTGATAGTCCCGCCCCAAATTCATGTCATTGGTCAGTCAGTCTGATAGTCCCGCCCCAATTTTATGTCATTGGCCAGTCAGTCTGATAGTCCCGCCCCAAATTCATGTCATTGGTCAATCAGTCTGATAGTCCCGCCCCAAGTTCATGTCATTAGTCAGTCAGTCTGATAGGCCCGCCCCAATTTCATGTCATTGGTCAGTCAGTCTGATAGTCTCGCCCCAAATTCATGTCATTGGTCAGTCAGTCTGATAGTCCCGCCCCAAATTCATGTCATTGGTCATTTAGTCTGATAGTCCCCGCCCCAAATTCATGTCATTGGTCAGTCAGTTTGATAGTCCCGCCCCAAATTCATGTCATTGGTCAGTCAGTCTGATAGTCCCGCCCCAAATTCATATCATTGGTCAGTCAGTCTGATATTCCCGCCCCAAATTCATGTCATTGGTCATTTAGTCTGATAGTCCCGCCCCAAATTCATGTCATTGGTCAGTCAGTCTGATAGTCTCGCCCCAAATTCATGTCATTGGTCAGTCAGTCTGATAGTCCCCGCCCCAAATTCATATCATTGGTCAGTCAGTCTGATATTCCCGCCCCAAATTCATGTCATTGGTCATTTAGTCTGATAGTCCCGCCCCAAATTCATGTCATTGGTCATTTAGTCTGATAGTCCCGCCCCAAATTCATGTCATTGGTCATTTAGTCTGATAATCCCCGCCCCAAATTCATGTCATTGGTCAGTCAGTCTGATAGTCCCCGCCCCAAATTCATATCATTGGTCAGTCAGTGGACATTTTCTGACTACATTAGCAGATATTTGTTCTTGTTTAACCCGGTTGTGATTTTATGCTACTTTATGTTGTCACATTGGACTCAAACTTAATGACTTTGCCTAATGACTAATTCACACAGATTATAACAATATCATTTTTGTGCTTTTTGGTCCCGTCCCCCCACTGATGGTCCCCCTTTCTTGAGAACACACACTCTGAAACTTTGAAAGATCATTATTACGTGTTTAAATAAAGGTAGATCTCAGATTCTGGTGTTCTCTGACAGACTGTCCTCCGCTGGGTCTGGAGACGCTGAACATCGATGACTTTCAGCTCCACGCATCCAGCAGGAGACACTACGGTCTGGGGCCGCACAGGGGCCGACTGAACATCCAGGTGTGTGTGTGTGTGTGTGTGTGAGATGTTGCCAGTGTTTCTGCTCTTCGTCTGTTGTTACTCAGATCTCAGACCCGTTCGGCCCAGTCTTTGCCTCATCTGGATCCACTTTGCAGAGTTTGCTCTTTGTTTTCCGCTGCTCTTGATGAAAACAGAACGGAAACCGTGTGAAGCTGACCCAGTTTCTGCTGAAGTCCGCTGTGAGTCACAGAACGCGTTACGCAGCTGCGCTCGAGTCCACAACATCCTTATGAAGGATCATTCTGATCTGCACGACCTCAGAGGATACTTAACTTCATTTCATTTCACACACACAAAAACATGTCATCGGTTTTCACAGTTATGCCGACGATACTCAGCTCCATATTTCTTCACACTCAGACGAAACGCACCAATTCACAAAATAAACAGAATGCAGATCGGATATGTAAAAACTGGATGACTAGTAATTTCCTACTACTAAATTCTGAAAAAACAGAGATTCTAATTATTGGACAAAAAACTTCCACACGTAATAACCTAGAGTACTGTCTAACACTTGATGATGCTCTGTTGAGTCTTCGTCGTCGGTTAGGAACCTGTGTGTGTGTGTGTGTGTGTGTGTGTGTGTGTGTGTGTGTGTGTGGTGTGTGTGCGTGTGTGTGTGTGTGCTCTTTGATACCAATCTTTCATTTGAAAGTCACGTGTCTAGTATCTGTAAAACCGAATTTTTCCATCTTAAAAATATATCTAAATTACAAATGCAGAACAATTAGTTGATGCGTTCATGAGCTCAAGGCTAGATTATTGTAATGCTCTACTGGGTGGTTGCCCTGCACGCTTAATAAACAAACTACAGCTAGTTCAAAACGCAGCAGCTCGAGTTCTTACCAGAACCAGGAAGTATGACCATATTAGCCCCGTTCTGTCAACAGCGGGTTAACTGCTGTCTCACTGCTGAGTAAGAAGTGTGTGTGTGTGTGTGTGTGTGTGTGTAGGGTGGTCTGCTAGAGGATGACCTGTATGATGGAGGCTGGTGTGCTGGAAGGATTGACCAGCTGCAGTGGTTAGAGGTCGACGCTCGCAGACTCATGAAGTTCACCGGGGTCGTCACTCAGGGGCGGAGCTCACTCTGGTCGTGAGTACACAACACACACTACACAACACACACACACACACACTTCTTACTGTCGTCACTCAGGGGCGGAGCTCACTCTGGTCGTGAGTACACAACACACACTACACAACACACACACACACACACTTCTTACTGTCGTCACTCAGGGGCGGAGCTCACTCTGGTCGTGAGTACACAACACACACTACACAACACACACACACACACACTTCTTACTGTCGTCACTCAGGGGCGGAGCTCACTCTGGTCGTGAGTACACAACACACACTCTACACAACACACACACACACACACTTCTTACTGTCGTCACTCAGGGGCGGAGCTCACTCTGGTCGTGAGTACACAACACACACTCTACACAACACACACACACACACACACACTTACTGTCGTCACTCAGGGGCGGAGCTCACTCTGGTCGTGAGTACACAACACACACTCTACACAACACACACACACACACACACACACACTTCTTACTGTCGTCACTCAGGGGCGGAGCTCACTCTGGTCGTGAGTACACAACACACACTCTACACAACACACACACACACACACACACACACTTCTTACTGTCGTCACTCAGGGGCGGAGCTCACTCTGGTCGTGAGTACACAACACACACTCTACACAACACACACACACACACACACACTTCTTACTGTCGTCACTCAGGGGCGGAGCTCACTCTGGTCGTGAGTACACAACACACACTCTACACAACACACACACACACACACACACACACACACACACTTCTTACTGTCGTCACTCAGGGGCGGAGCTCACTCTGGTCGTGAGTACACAACACATACTTTGTGTCTCAGAGCACACACCAATATCATAAAATATGTATCTTACTGTATAGAAATGACATATAAATAAGTTCTGATTCAACGCTTCATGTGTCATTTGTGCAGCGAGAGATTCCACGAGAATCTGTTTATAAACTTGTAACAAACACCTGTCAGTTACTTAGTTTTAAACTGCAATTACACTCCTCACCACTAGGGGTATTAGTGAGACCTTTATGCCTAGATAAAGAGACAGGTGAGCAGTAGAAGAAATTAGCATGGCTGACCTCCTTGGTCACCTGTCAAACAAAGTCCTGGTTGAGAAACGCTCTGTTTCATGCTCAACTGTATGTAAAATGTATAGGTTCATGTTGCTGTTTTATTTACTGATGAAAGATTATCTTTGTACTTATTGAATATAGTGAATGGATTGCACATAATTAACAGGAGGCATTTTGTGTCTTGTAGAAGGACTTTTCTGTTTGTGCTGAACAAATGTTTGTGCCAGCTTTGTGGTCCTGGCTGAGGGTCTGCTACACTGCTGGTTGGATGTAGCTACCTTGGACAGTTGGATGGACTTACTTTGGTGGGAGTTCTGTATGTTTGATGACGGTCAGCAACCGACGTTCATTTACCATCAAACCTCCATACCATTCGACTCCCTAAAGAGAATTAAGACTTGTATCTGACTCTCATAAACCATCCTCTACTGCTACAGTGAAAGACTGATTCTTATATTGCTGGAACTTCAACTCCTATACCGCACTATTTATATTTCTTGTGTACGGGGTGTTGTGGCAATACTATTTGAATGTAGTTTCTTTTGTTTTGAATATATTTTGGTGGCTATATATAAAATCACATATTTCATTGCTGTTTTTGTTTACTCTTTGGTTTAAACATATGTTGATGCTTATGAACCTCCCTACAAACAGACTATTAATTAGCATTTACCCAAAGTAGTAACTGTTGGTTATAAACTCTTCCGTGGCCGATTATTGTGTTTTGCTGATATATTGCTTGTTCTTCAGGCTTGACACTCTTCTGGCTGCACATGAGTCGTGTTCTTCTGTCCAGATGTGATGCAGTGTGTGTGTGTGTGTGTGTGTTACAGGAGTGATTGGGTGAGCTCATATAAAGTTCTGCTCAGTAATGACTCTCACAGCTGGGTGACGCTGAAGAACGACTCCAGAGATCTGGTGAGACACCGAACACACCCTTCACAACCATCAGCTGATATACACACACACACACACACACACAGCTGTAACTGTAACCCAGTGTTTCTGCGCCTCAGTAGATTTTCACTGGGAATCGAGAGAAGGAGATTCCCGTCCTCAACACCTTCCCCAAACCTGTAGTCGCTCGTTACATCCGCATAAACCCTCGATCCTGGTTCCCCGGCGGCGGCATCTGCATGCGTGTGGAGATCCTGGGCTGCCCGATGCCAGGTGACACACACACACACACACACACACACACAAACACACACACACACACACACACTGTTACGGATTACATTATCCAGTTCCATCTATTGAAGATCAGAGTCACGTCGGTTTGTTGAGGATCGTTTGAGGATGTGTCGATGAGGCCTTCACAAGGGAGAGTCTAGTGGACACAATCTCTGCTGACACTTCAGGGATGTGTCGTGGTCGTGTCCAGGCGCAGGTCCTCCATCTGATCTGGATACGGCCCGGATCCGGCTGACTACATCATGTGTTGTGGTCGTGTCTAGGCGCAGATCTGATCTGGATACGGCCCGGATCCGGCTGACTACATCATGTGTCGTGGTCGTGTCCAGGCGCAGGTCCTCCATCTGATCTGGATACGGCCCGGATCCGGCTGACTACATCATGTGTTGTGGTCGTGTCCAGGCGCAGGTCCTCCATCTGACCTGGATACGGCCCGGATCCGACTGACTACATCATGTGTTGTGGTCGTGTCTAGGCGCAGATCTGATCTGGATACGGCCCGGATCCGGCTGACTACATCATGTGTCGTGGTCGTGTCCAGGCGCAGGTCCTCCATCTGACCTGGATACGGCCCGGATCCGACTGACTACATCATGTGTTGTGGTCGTGTCTAGGCGCAGGTCCTCCATCTGATCTGGATACGGCCCGGATCCGGCTGACTACATCATGTGTTGTGGTCGTGTCTAGGCGCAGGTCCTCCATCTGATCTGGATACGGCCCGGATCCGGCTGACTACATCATGTGTTGTGGTCGTGTCTAGGCGCAGGTCCTCCATCTGATCTGGATACGGCCCGGATCCGGCTGACTACATCATGTGTTGTGGTCGTGTCTAGGCGCAGGTCCTCCATCTGATCTGGATACGGCCCGGATCCGGCTGACTACATCAAGTGTTGTGGACGTGTCTAGGCGCAGGTCCACCATCTGATCTGGATACGGCCCGGATCCGGCTGACTACATCATGTGTTGTGGTCGTGTCTAGGCGCAGGTCCTCCATCTGATCTGGATACGGCCGGATCCGGCTGACTACATCATGTGTTGTGGTCGTGTCTAGGCGCAGGTCCACCATCTGATCTGGATACGGCCCGGATCCGGCTGACTACATCATGTGTTGTGGTCGTGTCTAGGCGCAGGTCCTCCATCTGATCTGGATACGGCCCGGATCCGGCTGACTACATCATGTGTTGTGGTCGTGTCTAGGCGCAGGTCCTCCATCTGATCTGGATACGGCCCGGATCCGGCTGACTACATTATGTGTTGTGGTCGTGTCTATAGGTGCAGGTCCTCCATCTGATCTGGATACGGCCGGATCCGGCTGACTACATCATGAGTTGTGGCCGTGTCTAGGCGCAGGTCCTCCATCTGATCTGGATACGGGCCGGATCCGGCTGACTACATCATGTGTTGTGGTCGTGTCTAGGCGCAGGTCCTCCATCTGATCTGGATACGGCCCGGATCCGGCTGACTACATCATGTGTTGTGGTCGTGTCTAGGCGCAGGTCCTCCATCTGATCTGGATACGGCCCGGATCCGGCTGACTACATCATGTGTTGTGGTCGTGTCTAGGCGCAGGTCCTCCATCTGATCTGGATACGGCCGGATCCGGCTGACTACATCATGAGTTGTGATCGTGTCTATGCGCAGGTCCTCCACCTGATCTGGATACGGCCCGGATCCGGCTGACTACATCATGTGTTGTGGTCGTGTCTAGGCGCAGGTCCTCCACCTGATCTGGATACGGCCCGGATCCGGCTGACTACATCATGTGTTGTGGTCGTGTCTAGGCGCAGGTCCTCCACCTGATCTGGATACGGCCTGGATCCGGCTGACTACATCATGTGTTGTGGTCGTGTCTAGACGCAGGTCCTCCATCTGATCTGGATACGGCCCGGATCCGGCTGACTACATCATGTGTTGTGGTCGTGTCTAGGCGCAGGTCCTATATCTGATCTGGATACGGCCTGGATCCGGGTGACTACATCATGTGTTGTGGTCGTGTCTAGGCGCAGGTCCTCCATCTGATCTGGATACGGCCCGGATCCGGCTGACTACATCATGTGTTGTGGTCGTGTCTAGGCGCAGGTCCTCCATCTGATCTGGATACGGCCCGGATCCGGCTGACTACATCATGTGTTGTGGTCGTGTCTAGGCGCAGGTCCATCATCTGATCTGGATACGGCCCGGATCCGGCTGACTACATCATGTGTTGTGGTCGTGTCTAGGCGCAGGTCCTCCATCTGATCTGGATATGGGCCGGATCCGGCTGACTACATCATGTGTTGTGGTCGTGTCTAGGCGCAGGTCCTCCATCTGATCTGGATATGGGCCGGATCCGGCTGACTACATCATGTGTTGTGGTCGTGTCTAGGCGCAGGTCCTCCATCTGATCTGGATACGGCCCGGATCCGGCCGACTACATCATGTGTTGTGGTCGTGTCTAGGCGCAGGTCCTCCATCTGATCTGGATACGGGCCGGATCCGGCTGACTACATCATGTGTTGTGGTCGTGTCTAGGCGCAGGTCCTCCATCTGATCTGGATACGGCCCGGATCCGGCCGACTACATCATGTGTTGTGGTCGTGTCTAGGCGCAGGTCCTCCATCTGATCTGGATATGGGCCGGATCCGGCTGACTACATCATGTGTTGTGGTCGTGTCTAGGCGCAGGTCCTCCATCTGATCTGGATACGGCCCGGATCCGGCTGACTACATCATGTGTTGTGGTCGTGTCTAGGCGCAGGTCCTCCATCTGATCTGGATACGGGCCGGATCCGGCCGACTACATCATGTGTTGTGGTCGTGTCTAGGCGCAGGTCCTCCATCTGATCTGGATACGGCCCGGATCCGGGTGACTACATCATGTGTTGTGGTCGTGTCTAGGCGCAGGTCCTCCATCTGATCTGGATACGGCCCGGATCCGGCCGACTACATCATGTGTTGTGGTCGTGTCTAGGCGCAGGTCCTCCATCTGATCTGGATACGGGCCGGATCCGGCTGACTACATCATGAGTTGTGGCCGTGTCTAGGCGCAGGTCCTCCATCTGATCTGGATACGGCCCGGATCCGGCTGACTACATCATGTGTTGTGGTCGTGTCTAGGCGCAGGTCCTCCATCTGATCTGGATACGGCCCGGATCCGGCTGACTACATCATGTGTTGTGGTCGTGTCTAGGCGCAGGTCCTCCATCTGATCTGGATACGGGCCGGATCCGGCTGACTACATCATGTGTTGTGGTCGTGTCTAGGCGCAGGTCCTCCATCTGATCTGGATACGGCCGGATCCGGCTGACTACATTATGCGTTGTGGTCGTGTCTAGGCGCAGGCCCTCCATCTGATCTGGATACGACCGGATCCGGCTGACTACATCATGTGTTGTGGTCGTGTCTAGGCGCAGGTCCTCCATCTGATCTGGCTACGGCCCGGATCCGGCTGACTACATCATGCGTTGTGGTCGTGTCTAGGCGCAGGTCCTCCATCTGATCTGGATACGGCCGGATCCGGCTGACTACATTATGCGTTGTGGTCGTGTCTAGGCGCAGGTCCTCCATCTGATCTGGATACGGCCCGGATCCGGCTGACTACATAATGCGTTGTGGTCGTGTCTAGGCGCAGGTCCTCCATCTGATCTGGATACGGCCGGATCCGGCTGACTACATTATGCGTTGTGGTCGTGTCTAGGCGCAGGCCCTCCATCTGATCTGGATACGGCCCGGATCCGGCTGACTACATCATGTGTTGTGGTCGTGTCTAGGCGCAGGCCCTCCATCTGATCTGGATACGGCCCGGATCCGGCTGACTACATTATGCGTTGTGGTCGTGTCTAGGCGCAGGTCCTCCATCTGATCTGGATACGGCCCGGATCCGGCTGACTACATCATGTGTTGTGGTCGTGTCTAGGCGCAGGTCCTCCATCTGATCTGGATACGGCCCGGATCCGGGTGACTACATCATGTGTTGTGGTCGTGTCTAGGCGCAGGTCCTCCATCTGATCTGGATACGGCCCGGATCCGGCTGACTACATCATGTGTTGTGGTCGTGTCTAGGCGCAGGTCCTCCATCTGATCTGGATACGGCCCGGATCCGGCTGACTACATCATGTGTTGTGGTCGTGTCTAGGCGCAGGTCCTCCATCTGATCTGGATACGGCCCGGATCCGGCTGACTACATCATGTGTTGTGGTCGTGTCTAGGCGCAGGCCCTCCATCTGATCTGGATACGGCCCGGATCCGGCTGACTACATTATGCGTTGTGGTCGTGTCTAGGCGCAGGCCCTCCATCTGATCTGGATACGGCCCGGATCCGGCTGACTACATCATGTGTTGTGGTCGTGTCTAGGCGCAGGTCCTCCATCTGATCTGGATACGGCCCGGATCCGGGTGACTACATCATGTGTTGTGGTCGTGTCTAGGCGCAGGTCCTCCATCTGATCTGGATACGGCCCGGATCCGGCTGACTACATCATGTGTTGTGGTCGTGTCTAGGCGCAGGTCCTCCATCTGATCTGGATACGGCCCGGATCCGGCTGACTACATCATGTGTTGTGGTCGTGTCTAGGCGCAGGTCCTCCATCTGATCTGGATACGGCCCGGATCCGGCTGACTACATTATGCGTTGTGGTCGTGTCTAGGCGCAGGCCCTCCATCTGATCTGGATACGGCCCGGATCCGGCTGACTACATCATGTGTTGTGGTCGTGTCTAGGCGCAGGTCCTCCATCTGATCTGGATACGGCCCGGATCCGGGTGACTACATCATGTGTTGTGGTCGTGTCTAGGCGCAGGTCCTCCATCTGATCTGGATACGGCCCGGATCCGGCTGACTACATCATGTGTTGTGGTCGTGTCTAGGTGCAGGTCCTCCATCTGATCTGGATACGGCCCGGATCCGGCTGACTACATCATGTGTTGTGGTCGTGTCTAGGCGCAGGTCCTCCATCTGATCTGGATACGGCCCGGATCCGGCTGACTACATCATGTGTTGTGGTCGTGTCTAGGCGCAGGCCCTCCATCTGATCTGGATACGGCCCGGATCCGGCTGACTACATCATGTGTTGTGGTCGTGTCTAGGCGCAGGTCCTCCATCTGATCTGGATACGGCCCGGATCCGGGTGACTACATCATGTGTTGTGGTCGTGTCTAGGCGCAGGCCCTCCATCTGATCTGGATACGGCCCGGATCCGGCTGACTACATCATGTGTTGTGGTCGTGTCTAGGCGCAGGCCCTCCATCTGATCTGGATACGGCCCGGATCCGGCTGACTACATTATGCGTTGTGGTCGTGTCTAGGCGCAGGTCCTCCATCTGATCTGGATACGGCCCGGATCCGGGTGACTACATCATGTGTTGTGGTCGTGTCTAGGCGCAGGTCCTCCATCTGATCTGGATACGGCCCGGATCCGGGTGACTACATCATGTGTTGTGGTCGTGTCTAGGCGCAGGTCCTCCATCTGATCTGGATACGGCCCGGATCCGGCTGACTACATCATGTGTTGTGGTCGTGTCTAGGCGCAGGTCCTCCATCTGATCTGGATACGGCCCGGATCCGGCTGACTACATCATGTGTTGTGGTCGTGTCTAGGCGCAGGTCCTCCATCTGATCTGGATACGGCCCGGATCCGGCTGACTACATCATGTGTTGTGGTCGTGTCTAGGCGCAGGCCCTCCATCTGATCTGGATACGGCCCGGATCCGGCTGACTACATTATGCGTTGTGGTCGTGTCTAGGCGCAGGCCCTCCATCTGATCTGGATACGGCCCGGATCCGGCTGACTACATCATGTGTTGTGGTCGTGTCTAGGCGCAGGTCCTCCATCTGATCTGGATACGGCCCGGATCCGGGTGACTACATCATGTGTTGTGGTCGTGTCTAGGCGCAGGTCCTCCATCTGATCTGGATACGGCCCGGATCCGGCTGACTACATCATGTGTTGTGGTCGTGTCTAGGCGCAGGTCCTCCATCTGATCTGGATACGGCCCGGATCCGGCTGACTACATCATGTGTTGTGGTCGTGTCTAGGCGCAGGTCCTCCATCTGATCTGGATACGGCCCGGATCCGGCTGACTACATTATGCGTTGTGGTCGTGTCTAGGCGCAGGCCCTCCATCTGATCTGGATACGGCCCGGATCCGGCTGACTACATCATGTGTTGTGGTCGTGTCTAGGCGCAGGTCCTCCATCTGATCTGGATACGGCCCGGATCCGGGTGACTACATCATGTGTTGTGGTCGTGTCTAGGCGCAGGTCCTCCATCTGATCTGGATACGGCCCGGATCCGGCTGACTACATCATGTGTTGTGGTCGTGTCTAGGCGCAGGTCCTCCATCTGATCTGGATACGGCCCGGATCCGGCTGACTACAGTAGACCTCAGAATAAATAGAAAGCCTAGTATTAGCATAGATGCCATTCTTCTTATGATGTAACAAGTACATCAGGGTTTATAGGAAGTGTTTGCAGTTCCGGCTAACATAATTTATGCAGTCTAATAATGACTAATAATAACACACATACACACTCTCACACTCTCACACACTCACTCACACACACACACACTCACACACACACACACACACACACACACACACACACATACACACTCTCACACACTCACACACACACACACACACTCACACACACACACACACACACACACACACACTCAGAAAAAGGACCCAGACAAGATCAAAGCTTTAACTCTTTCTCGTGTATTTTTAATGCT
>JARPMJ010006110.1:25000-30000 GCA_033366665.1 Phoxinus dragarum
CTCCGCTGGCCACTAGAGAGCGCTGCAGAAGAGACTCAGTCCCATAGACCCGCATGTTAAACTGCAGTTCCTCCACTGGCCACTAGAGAGCACTGCAGAAGAGACTCAGTCCCATAGACCCGCATGTTAAACTGCAGTTCCTCCACTGGCCACTAGAGAGCGCTGCAGAAGAGACTCAGTCCCATAGACCCGCATGTTAAACTGTAGTTCCTCCACTGGCCACTAGAGAGCACTGCAGAAGAGACTCAGTCCCATAGACCCGCATGTTAAACTGCAGTTCCTCCACTGGCCACTAGAGAGCGCTGCAGAAGAGACTCAGTCCCATAGACCCGCATGTTAAACTGCAGTTCCTCCACTGGCCACTAGAGAGCGCTGCAGAAGAGACTCAGTCCCATAGACCCGCATGTTAAACTGCAGTTCCTCCACTGGCCACTAGAGAGCGCTGCAGAAGAGACTCAGTCCCATAGACCCGCATGTTAAACTGCAGTTCCTCCACTGGCCACTAGAGAGCGCTGCAGAAGAGACTCAGTCCCATAGACCCGCATGTTAAACTGCAGTTCCTCCGCTGGCCACTAGAGAGCGGCTGCACATTGTTGTTTATCTGGGAGTGACGCACGGCTAAGATGGCGACGGCCGGCTCCGCCCACTTTGGGCTTCAGAAGCACTATGGGTGACACACACTATGCTCATACTTTTTTTATTCATTTTTTTTATTCATATACTACAGTTTCCACACCCATTGTTTTAAATGAATGTATATGTGTGTGTATTGTAATGTGTTTGTATGACTTTCAGGGGATTTGAACTCTCCTGGTTAACTAAAGGTTAATAATAATAACGCCAGGCATCTGGGCGGAGTCGCAACCAAATCAATCACAAATCACAGCCAATCAGAAGAGGTCTAATCACAGCGATTAATACAACTAAAAATCCTTTGGTTTAATTAAATATGAGCATGTTACGCCCTTACTAGGGAGCAACAATGAAGGAGGAGGAAGCGATTTTCGGCGGTTACAATACTCTCTTTATTGGCACATTTCCCACAATAAAGTCTATCTCCAAACTCTACAATTACGCCGCAACGCAGATCCACACGTCGGTCCTGGCCAGGGATCGGTGTGACAAGAAGGAACGCTCCCAGAGGACGCCAAACAGGAAGCTTTTATTGATAGGCACACCTGTGCACCGGTGCACTCAATCCACCTGATTACCGCTCAGCTCCGCAGCGCGCCTGTAGGGGGGAAAGCACAAACACGCGCACACACATACACACACACACACAACAGAAAAGACAACACAAAGTACCGCCGTGACACACCCCCCCTTAAGAAAAGGAAACCAATAAGTTTCCGCCAACAACACTTAAGCACTGATAACCGCACTAACAAACAATTTTAGTATAGGCCTATACACATTACCAACAAACTTATTTAACGTACTAAAAAGAAGAACAAACCCTGTTCATCTTTAATCCACGGCAACACCTTACCACACTGCTCTACAATGGTGCCCTAGACAGCGCGTCGGCCACTACATTTTCCGAGCCCTTCACATGCCTAACATCTAAATGAAAGGGCTGAAGGAACAAGCACCAACGCATCAGCCGTTGATTTGGATTTTTAAGAGAGTGTAAAAAGGTAAGCGGGTTATGATCACTGTAAACTATTACCGCTGAACTGTTCCCACCTACATACACTTCAAAATGTTGGAGAGCTAAAATCAACGCAAGCGCCTCCTTTTCAATCGTGGAGTAGTTCCTCTGATGACTATTGAACTTCCGCGAAAAAAAACAAACCGGCCGCTCAATACCCGCATCATCCTCTTGAATTAACACTGCCCCTGCTCCCTCTTTACTGGCATCTACCTGAATTTTAAATGTTTTCTCCAGCTGAGGTGCCATAAGGACAGGTGTCGTAGTAAGTAACGTTTTCACTGCCTCAAAGGCTCTCTGACAAGACTCAGACCAAACAAACAGGGCTTTAGCTTTCAGTAGGTCCGTTAAAGGGGCAACGACCGTAGAGAAGTTCCTACAAAAACAGCGGTAGAATCCCACCAGACCCAGAAAGCTCATTAAGTCCTTCTTCGTAACAGGAACAGGATATTCGTCTATCGCTCTCACCTTCTCCCTCACTGGACGCACCCGTCCTTGCCCCACTACCTTACCCAGATACGTTACTGTCGCTCCTGCAAACTCGCACTTAGCCAGATTCAATGTAAGATTTGCTTGAGAGAGACGGACCAAAAGCAAGCGGAAACGGTTAAGGTGTTCGGACCATGTATCACTTACCACGACCGTGTCATCCAAATAGACCGTCACGCCTTTTAGTCCCGCGATAACCCGGTTCATCATTCTTTGAAACGTCGCCGGTGCGTTTCGAAGACCGAAACTCATAACCCGGTAAGAAAATAATCCATTTGGTGTTATAAACGATGAAACCTCGCGCGCGCGCTCTGTCAGCGGAATCTGCCAATAGCCTTTCAGCAAATCTAATTTTGTCACAAATTTTGCGGCACCGACCTGATCGACACAGTCCTCCATTCTCGGCAGAGGAAAAGAGTCTGGTCTTGTAACAGAATTTAGCTTCCTATAATCTGTACAAAAACGGAATGTACCATCAGATTTTTTAACTAATAAACACGGCGAGGACCAGCTGGAAAATGAAGGCTCTGCTAACCGGTTATCAAGTAAATACTGGACTTCCTTCTCCAAAACCTCTCGTTTATTCAGTGGAACCCTGTAAAAGCGCTGACGAACAGGAGCAGCGTCGCCTACCTCAATATCATGTTCCAACACTGTTGTTTGGGTTGGAACATCCGAAAACAACTCCGGGAACTCAGAAAGCAAACGGATCAATTCCTGACTTTGCGACGCCTCCAAATGTTTAAGATTAGATGACAAATTTTTCAACGTATCAGAATTATTTAAACGACCCAGTAACACACTATCATCGGGAGATTCTAAGTCGTCCATAGCAGACATGCTCGTCATGACCGGTATTACACACGACTGCGGGGAGCTGTCCACCAGCACCACAGGAGCTACTTCCACTGAGACCGGTCGGTTTCGCTGATAATAAGGCTTAAGGAGATTTACGTGACACACCTGGGACCTCTTTTTTCGGTCTGGCGTCAGAAGTGTATAATTATCCATGGCCCCGCAATGTATTACCTCATACGGCCCAGTATATTTAGCTTGGAACGGGGAATCTACTACAGGCAGAAGGGCAATGACCTGATCTCCAACGCTAAACTTCCGATGTTCAGTGTAACGGTCAAACAACTTTTTCATTTTCCCCTGAGTTTTACTTAAACATTTTCCAGCTAACTCCCCAGCCAATGAAAGCCGACGACGGAAACCCAGTACATACTCTGACAATGTTGCAGGCGGTTCTGAGTCAACCCATTGATCACGCAAGACAGCCAATAACCCCCGGACTTTATGCGCAAAAACCAGTTCGTTTGGGCTAAAACCAATACTCTGCTGCGTGACCTCTCTGGCTGCGAGCATCAACCACGGCAGACCTTCTTCCCAGTCCCGCTGCATCTCCAGGCAGTAGGCTCTCAATAATGACTTTAACGTAGCATGGAAACGTTCAAGTGCCCCTTGACTCTGGGGGTGATACGCTGTTGACAGATTGTGTTTAATACCCAACTCGCAAAGCACTTCCGCAAATAATTTTGACGTAAAATTACTTCCCTGGTCCGATTGAATGATTTTCGGTAACCCAAAAATAGACACGAACTGAGTCATCGCTTTCACAATAGACTTCGTATTAATCGAGCGCAATGGGTACGCAGCTGGATAACGCGTAACTTGACACATCACTGTCAACAGGAACTCACTTCCACCTTTCGAGCGAGGAAGAGGGCCAACGCAATCAATGATAAGGTGTTCGAACGGTTGACATACAGCCGGAATTGGACGCAGAGGAGCTGGTTTTAATGACTGGTTCGGTTTACCGGTAAGCTGACATGTATGACAGGTCTTAATAAAACTGGCAACGTCCTTTTTAATACGGGGCCAGTAGAAGTAACGAAGAATTCTGTCATACGTTTTCTGAACACCCGCATGACCGGCGAGTTGGTCGTGTGCCAATTTCAGCACTAACGAGCGAAACTTCACTGGTATTACGACCTGAATAACAGAATCTCCCATACCATCAACAGCATGCGGGGACCACTTTCTCAGTAAAACACTCTGTTCAATAAAATAGCCTTGAGCTCTGTCACGAATTTCACTGCTGTCAACAACCTGTTCAAATTGTGGTTTTAATGTTCCATCATTCTGCTGCTCAGTTGACAAATCCTCCCGAGAAACCACAATGGGATAATCACTCAAAACGAAAGACGATTCAGTTTCACTTACTTTCTCATCAACCTTAGGCTGAGCACCAGAACGAGTCACTGCACACGCAACGAACACCTTCGGATACTGTTGCGCACTCTCATCCAAACCATCAGTACAGGACGGTGCATCAGTCACAACCAGAGAGGGCGATTCATTAACCCAAACGCGTCCACCTGCCAAGTTATTTCCGAGGATCAGTGAGACGCCGTCAACAGGTAGAATAGGGCGTATACCAAGATCCACCACCCCATGCACTAGATCACAGGTCAAGTTAACTTTATGCAGGGGTACGGATAATGTATTAAGCCCAATTCCGCGAATCAAAAGCGAGCTACCAGTGTGCGACTCAGTTGAGAAGGGCAACACGGACTCCAAAATAAACGACTCAGATGACCCCGTGTCCCGAAGAATTTTCACTGCTACTTTGTCAACACCACCTGGTAGCGACACAAAACCATTAGAAATGAACGGTTTAAATAACTGCTGGTGATTCTCTACATTCTTGGGCACTGCCTCCGGTATTCCTTTTAAAAAACCGTCCTGATTTAATACAGGAACCGAAGCAGCCAGGACAGCAGGTTTCACAAAATGGGCGTGTCTAACAAACTTTGCACTTGAAGTCTTTGACTTAAGTACTGGACAATTCGACTTC
>JARPMJ010006110.1:42500-45000 GCA_033366665.1 Phoxinus dragarum
ACACATAACACATTATAGACTTCTATAACTCAATGTTAGGCTGCATAGTTTAGAACAGCCGGGACCGTGAACACTTCCCGTAATCCTGATGTACTCGTTACATCATAAGAAGAATGGTGTTATGAAGGTGAAGGTGGAACGAACCCAATCGCAGACAGAATGCACTAACACAATTTATTGTTGACAAAACAGAGAAAACAAAACCCACGAGGGGGCAAAACAAGACTATAGACAGGACAATGGAGACTAACTAGACTCAGACAGATAACTACAAGAAACAAATAACTAATACTGGTAATAGCGTAACAGGACAACAGCTCTTGACAAGATACTCACGGACTGACATAGGTTTGACAAGGATTAACAATGAACCGACACAGGACAGCAAACACAAGGGGAATAAATAGGGAGACTAATGATAACAAAACAGGTGACACAGGTAAAGCAATAATGACGAGACTAATGATAACGTAACAGGTGACACAGGTAAAGCAATAATGACTAACGAGGAGAACAAGGAGGGCGGGGCTAGAAGACGAGACAACACAAGCACATGGCCCAACAAGGCCATGTGTTTGCACATAAAACATGGGTCTGTCATGATCCTGCCTCAAGACTTAAAGAAAGACAAGAACTAGAAGGCAGAATCATGACAGAACCCCCACCTTAAGGAGCGGCTACCAGACGCTCCTCAAGGAGACATCAAACACGGGACATGACAGACTGAGACAAAGACACAAACCAACTAAACATGACAAATAACATTAAAGGCAGACACGAAAACACAACGACAGGGTTGGGGTGCAACAATAAAAATAACAAACACTGGAGGGGGGGCGGAGGAACAAGAGAGTTCATAGGGGAATGTCCAGGGTGGGTGGGTGGGACTGTGGTCTTGGGTTTACGGGGTGAGGGTTGAGGGCGAGGAATCCGAGCAGACTTGGACGGGGAGACACGTGGAACAGTCTTGGGGGAAACAGACTGGGACGGGGTGACACATGGAACAGTCTTGGGGGAAACAGACTGGGGCTGAGTGCAGACAGGGCTGACCGGGGAAACACAAGGCGACTTGATAGGAGTCTTGATAGGGACAACAGGGGGCGACGATACGGGACGAATCTTGATGGGGGAAACAGTAGGAGATGAAGCAGGACTCAAGACAGGGGATGTAGTAGGTGGCTGGGCAGTGGAGAGAGGCAATGCAGCAGCAGGCTGCGGAGCTGGAACCGGGTCATAGAACTCTGCAGACGAATCAGAACCAGCGCTCCTCACATCAGACTCGGAAGACGCGCTTCTCATGTCCGATTCAGGATTCGCGATCTCTGCAACCGACTCAGGAACAGCGTTCTCTGCAACAGCAATCTCTGCAGCTCTAGGCACGGGGTCTGGGGACAAGACAGGCTTGACAGGGACTTCTAGGATTTTGACGAGACGTGACAAATAATCAGACAGGGTCCTGGCAGCAATGACGACAGGCATCTCCTGACTAGCTGAAACCGACTGTAACACTGCTTTAGCAGCAGAATCGGCCGCGGCTCTCTCTTCAGCTCTCACGACTGCAGACTCATGAGCAACCCTCTCTGCTGCCGGCACTGGAACAGCGTTGACTGAAGCGGGCTCTGGAACAGCGTTGACTGAAGCGGGCTCTGGAACAGCGTTGACTGAAGCGGGCTCTGGAACAGCGTTGACTGAAGCGGGCTCTGGAACAGCGTTGACTGAAGCGGGCTCTGGAACAGCGTTGACTGAAGCGGGCTCTGGAACAGCGTTGACTGAAGCGGGCTCTGGAACAGCGTTGACTGAAGCGGGCTCTGGAACAGCGTTGACTGAAGCGGGCTCTGGAACAGCGTTGACTGAAGCGGGCTCTGGAACAGCGTTGACTGAAGCGGGCTCTGGAACAGCGTTGACTGAAGCGGGCTCTGGAACAGCGTTGACTGAAGTGGGCTCAGGAGGAGACAGAGATGGAGGACAGAAAGCTCCCTTCTTCCTCCTCTTTCTCCTTGGCCGCGGAGCAGAGACCAAAACCGGGCTTGTGACCAGTAGGGGAAGCTCAGCAGGGACCGTAACTGGTGCTGGGAGGACAGACTCTGGCAGGGTTGACTCCGTCGCTGAAGACTCCGAAGCAGACTCCCACGAGATCCGTCTCCCTCGCTTGCCGCGGAGACTTACAGGGGCGGATGACGCTTTAGGAGTCGAAGTGGGGCACCCTTGTTCCTCCTGCGTAACAACGCCTAAGATGCGACTCTCCTGGATCACAGGCAGACGGGCAGAGAGTGGAGATCCCAAGGAAGTAGTGTGTTGATCCTCCTGGGAGAAATGATCCCGGAGTCGGGCATAATTCTTCAAGATCCACTCACCCTCGGGCGGGACCGGACAGTTGACCCTCTTTCTGTCGGTGGGAGACGACAACCAGCATTGTTCACGGAACTGTCGCTGGAAGGACATACTGTCTGCTGGGTTCTTCTTTGGTCGGTTCATTCTGTTATGAAGGTGAAGGTGGAAC
>JARPMJ010006110.1:52500-55756 GCA_033366665.1 Phoxinus dragarum
GCTAGTATAACGCTAGTATAGCGCTAGTATAACGCTAGTATAGCGCTAGTATAACGCTAGTATAACGCTAGTATAGCGCTAGTATAACGCTAGTATAACGCTAGTATAACGCTAGTATAACGCTAGTATAGCGCTAGTATAACGCTAGTATAACGCTAGTATAACGCTAGTATAGCGCTAGTATAACGCTAGTATAGCGCTAGTATAACGCTAGTATAACGCTAGTATAACGCTAGTATAACGCTAGTATAGCGCTAGTATAACGCTAGTATAACGCTAGTATAACGCTAGTATAACGCTAGTATAGCGCTAGTATAACGCTAGTATAACGCTAGTATAACGCTAGTATAACGCTAGTATAACGCTAGTATAGCGCTAGTATAACGCTAGTATAGCGCTAGTATAACGCTAGTATAACGCTAGTATAGCGCTAGTATAACGCTAGTATAACGCTAGTATAACGCTAGTATAGCGCTAGTATAACGCTAGTATAACGCTAGTATAACGCTAGTATAGCGCTAGTATAACGCTAGTATAGCGCTAGTATAACGCTAGTATAAATGCGCTGAACTGTGTAGAATCTCATATGGTCCAGCGCATTTGGATCGGTGGTTCGTAGATCGACTGGTAGAGACTGTTTTTCAAAGATGGCTTCTGCTTGTATACGTGAAGTTGACTGTATGTATAAAATATCTTCTTATTAAACTGTCTGGACACTGTCAAAGTTCTCAATGCTTCGGTTTGCATGTGGGGACCCTCATTATGCTACCGTGTTAGTGTGGGGCTATTTTGAGCCTTGTTAGTGGTATTAACAAGCGATTTTTATTTGTCATTACTCCATGCCCCATATACTAGTGTTATACTAGCGTTATACTAGCGTTATACTAGCGTTATACTAGCGTTACCTTTAAAGAAAACACTTTTATTTGATCATTCTTTAGTAAACTAGTGTGTTCAGTGAGTTCCTTCTACTCTCTGATGTTAGCGCTCTGTGTTTCTTCTCCTCTCCACAACCGACCCCACACAGCACAATACACAACATATACTCAGACGTCCAGTCATGTCCGGTCGTGTCCAGTCGTGTCCAGTCGTGTCCGGTCGTGTCCAGTCGTGTCCAGTCGTGTCCCGGTCGTGTCCGGTCGTGTCCAGTCGTGTCCAGTCGTGTCCAGTCGTGTCCCGGTCGTGTCCGGTCGTGTCCAGTCGTGTCCAGTCGTGTCCGGTCGTGTCCGGTCGTGTCCGGTCGTGTCCAGTCGTGTCCAGTCGTGTCCAGTCGTGTCCGGTCGTGTCCGGTCGTGTCCAGTCGTGTCCGGTCGTGTCCGGTCGTGTCCGGTCGTGTCCAGTCGTGTCCAGTCGTGTCCGGTCGTGTCCGGTCGTGTCCAGTCGTGTCCGGTCGTGTCCGGTCGTGTCCGGTCGTGTCCAGTCGTGTCCAGTCGTGTCCAGTCGTGTCCAGTCGTGTCCAGTCGTGTCCGGTCGTGTCCAGTCGTGTCCAGTCGTGTCCAGTCGTGTCCGGTCGTGTCCAGTCGTGTCCGGTCGTGTCCGGTCGTGTCCGGTCGTGTCCAGTCGTGTCCAGTCGTGTCCAGTCGTGTCCAGTCGTGTCCAGTCGTGTCCGGTCGTGTCCAGTCGTGTCCAGTCGTGTCCAGTCGTGTCCAGTCGTGTCCGGTTGTGTCCGGTCGTGTCCAGTCGTGTCCGGTCGTGTCCAGTCGTGTCCGGTCGTGTCCAGTCGTGTCCAGTCGTGTCCGGTCGTGTCCAGTCGTGTCCAGTCGTGTCCGGTCGTGTCCGGTCGTGTCCAGTCGTGTCCGGTCGTGTCCAGTCGTGTCCGGTCGTGTCCGGTCGTGTCCGGTCGTGTCCAGTCGTGTCCGGTCGTGTCCGGTCGTGTCCGGTCGTGTCCAGTCGTGTCCGGTCGTGTCCTGTCGTGTCCGGTCGTGTCCAGTCGTGTCCGGTCGTGTCCGGTCGTGTCCAGTCGTGTCCGGTCGTGTCCGGTCGTGTCCTGTCGTGTCCAGTCGTGTCCAGTCGTGTCCGGTCGTGTCCGGTCGTGTCCGGTCGTGTCCAGTCGTGTCCGGTCGTGTCCTGTCGTGTCCGGTCGTGTCCAGTCGTGTCCGGTCGTGTCCGGTCGTGTCCGGTCGTGTCCAGTCGTGTCCAGTCGTGTCCAGTCGTGTCCAGTCGTGTCCAGTCGTGTCCGGTCGTGTCCAGTCGTGTCCAGTCGTGTCCAGTCGTGTCCAGTCGTGTCCAGTCGTGTCCGGTCGTGTCCAGTCGTGTCCAGTCGTGTCCGGTCGTGTCCAGTCGTGTCCAGTCGTGTCCGGTCGTGTCCGGTCGTGTCCAGTCGTGTCCAGTCGTGTCCAGTCGTGTCCGGTCGTGTCCGGTCGTGTCCAGTCGTGTCCGGTCGTGTCCAGTCGTGTCCGGTCGTGTCCGGTCGTGTCCGGTCGTGTCCAGTCGTGTCCGGTCGTGTCCCGGTCGTGTCCGGTCGTGTCCAGTCGTGTCCGGTCGTGTCCTGTCGTGTCCGGTCGTGTCCAGTCGTGTCCGGTCGTGTCCGGTCGTGTCCTGTCGTGTCCGGTCGTGTCCAGTCGTGTCCGGTCGTGTCCGGTCGTGTCCAGTCGTGTCCGGTCGTGTCCGGTCGTGTCCGGTCGTGTCCGGTCGTGTCCGGTCGTGTCCAGCTCGTGTCCGGTCGTGTCCTGTCGTGTCCGGTCGTGTCCGGTCGTGTCCGGTCGTGTCCGGTCGTGTCCAGTCGTGTCCGGTCGTGTCCAGTCGTGTCCAGTCGTGTCCGGTCGTGTCCAGTCGTGTCCAGTCGTGTCCGGTCGTGTCCAGTCGTGTGTTGTGTGTGTGATGTGTGTGTGATGTGTGTGTGATGTGTGTGTGAAGCGAGTGTTGTAACTCATGTCCCGATGTGTGTGTGTGATGTGTGTGTGATGTGTGTGTGATGTGTGTGTGTTGTAACTCATGTCCCGATGCGAGCGTGTGTGATGTGTGTGTGTGTGATGTGTGTGTGATGTAACTCATGTCCCGATGTGTGTGTGATGTGTGTGTGTTGTAACTCATGTCCCGATGCGAGCGTGTGTGATGTGTGTGTGTGTGATGTGTGTGTGATGTGTGTGTGATGTAACTCATGTCCCGATGTGTGTGTGATGTGTGTGTGATGTGTGTGTGTTGTAACTCATGTCCCGATGCGAGCGTGTGTGATGTGTGTGTGTGTGATGTGTGTGTGTGTGATGTGTGTGTGTGTGATGTGTGTGTGATGTGTGTGTGATGTAACTCATGTCCC
>JARPMJ010006111.1:0-55754 GCA_033366665.1 Phoxinus dragarum
GCAGAGGTAAACAGTTCTCACGTGTGTTGCAGGGGACAGAGTCACAAGCTGAGCCGGGCTTTCACTGGGACAGACAGCATACAAACTTCAAGCAGAGGTAACCAGTTCTCACGTGTAGTGTGCACACGGGGGCCTTTCCTTCTGACATCCAACAGGTGACTGCAATCGATCTTGCTAGACTCTTATGATGGACGGTAGACCAGCATAACACATGGGGAGTGCACGGCGATAAAAGGTAAATCTTCCACACACACACGACAGTCCAATTCCAAACATGCAACGTGATGGGGAAACGTCAATTTCAGCACTACAAATCCACTCTTCAAGTGCAAAGTAAGGCCAACACTCACCCAGAGGTCTCGATCTGAAGAGCCGATGATAGTCAGAGTTGGGACAGATGCGGTGAATAATTTCCTCACCACTACAAGCGGCTTCACTTCGCTGGTTTCAATGGACGAGGGGGAGGCTAGAGATCGACAAGGAATCAGTCTATTTCACTCAGTGCGATGTATACAACGTGATCCAAGCACTTCAAACCAGTATCCAATTAGTGTAGAAAAACATGCGTTTATGAGATTCAATTTGTCAATCACTCATCTCACTCTTTCCCAGTCCAGACGACGAATTCCACTCTTCAAAACTGCCCTCAGATCCCACAAGCAACACTCCGCTTCTTTCACGATGGTCCTTCAGCTGCAACACTCCACAAACATTTCCCAACAGGAGAGAACCACACCAGATCGCCGGGGGAAGACAAAGAAACAACCACACAACGCGGAGGGAGAACACTCAGCCTTCTCTTTCTCTTGTGTTTTATCCTCTCCAAACACTGGTGCCACCTCAATCAGGTAATCAAGTGAAGTCCCCGCACCTGTTGTCAATCTGCCGTTTAGTTGTCATGACGACAGACACACACACAAGCCCGGGGACAGTGTTACACTAAAAGTGTCCCGGCGGGAACACTTCTCTGATGGGATTAGTTCCGGGGATTATTTGTCACCCCCGTGACATACCCCCCTGCCAAACCGTTCTAGTCCCGAGAACGGTCTCCAGACACCCAGTCTCCATACCTGGCTGGAGGCTGACCCCGATTCTCTCGTTGCGAACGCCGGGGTGGAGAGATGGGTGCTTCAGGTCGTGGTCCTAGGCCTAGGCCCCTCGGGATCACTGCCCATCCTACCAGCGGGGGCATCCAAGGTGTCTCGGGCCGGTGGGTCCTCTACCACTGGCTTTGGGTAATTCGGGCAAGGGCGGATCAGGTTACGATGTAACACCCGTTCGGGGCCCGTCTTCCCTTCGGGCCGTAGGGCATATACCGGTTGGTCCGGATGGGGTTGTCGCTGAACGACATATGGCTGGGCCTCCCATCGGTTGCTCAATTTTCCCTTCCCTTGTCGGCGATTGTCCCGTACCAGCACCCTCTCCCCTGGCAGTAGCGGTGCCTCTCGAGCCGTCCGGTCATACAACCTCTTGTTCTTTAACGCTGCTCGGTTAATCTGGCCAGAGACTCGTTCGTACGCCGACTGGAGGCGTTGATGGTGTCCCGTCACCCAATCTGTCAAACTACTCCCCTCTTCCCCTGCAGTGGTCCCCAGAAGCATATCCATCGGAAGTCTCACATGTCTGCCGAACATCAGGTAAGTGGGGGCGTAACCAGTGATTACTGTGCACACTATTATTGTAGGCCTGTATCATCGCCGGGAGTCTGTCGACCCAATGGCCTTGCTGTTCCTCCTCTAAGGTTCCTAATAAACTCAGCAAGGTCTGATTAAATCTTTCACACCCCCCGTTCCCTTGGGGGTGGTAGGGAGTCGTATGGGTCTTCTTGCATCCGTACAGTTGGCACAGCTCATGGATCACCCTGGACTCAAAGTTGGTCCCTTGGTCCGAGTGGAAAATTTCTGGGCATCCAAATGGTTGGATCACATACCTCCAGAGGGCGTTGGCAGTCGTGATGGCGGTTTGGTCCACAGTTGGGATGGCCCAAGCATACTTGGTAAACAGATCGGTTACCACAAGGATATTCTGGATCTGATCCGCTGGCCGTCCCAAAGTCAGATAATCCATGGCCACCATATGCAGCGGTGCCTTGGCCTGAATCGGAACCAGCGGTGCCCGTGCCTCCTTCTTGGTTTAAACAACATGCAGCGTGGGCACCTTCCGAAGGTAAGTCCTTGTGCTACCCTCCATTCCGGGCCAGTAGAAATGTCGCCTCACCAGTGCCAATGTCCTCTCCTGTCCCTGATGTCCCATCCTGGCGTGATATGCCTCCAGTAAAGCCTGACAACGCCCTTCAGGGACCACGATTTGGCAGACCCCATCGCCCCGACCTGGGTCCTGGAGGGCCCTACAGAGCACGCCTTCCCTTCAAATGGAGTCTCCCCCTCTGTCCCAGCAGGCCCCGCACAATCCGAGTCTGAGCTCGCGTCCCGCACCCTCAGGCCAAGCCTTCTGTTCTAGCCACGTTCGGACCAACGCTACATCTGCATCCTCGCCCTGCCACAGCCTCCATCGTTGTGGGTCCCACCCCCAACAAGGGGGGGGTTCCTCCGGCGTTTGCCCCGGTGCCTCTACCACTCCCACCATCAGTCCCTCGTCGGACCCCGCTTCTGGTGCCGGTACCTGGCCTGCCGATCCTTCACCGGGTAGCCTGGAGAGTACATCGGCATTAGTGTGTTCTCTTCCTGGCCGGTACTGGAGCTGGTAGTCAAAATTGGCCATTTGTGCTGCCCAGCGCTGTTCCACCGCCCCCAGTTTAGCAGTCTGCAAATGTACCAACGGGTTATTGTCCGTGACGACCCGTACCTTGGCTCCCCACAAATAGTCCTTGAATTTTTCACACAACGCCCACTTCACAGCCAGCAACTCAAGCTTAAAAGAACTGTAGTTGGCGTCGTTCTCTCCGTTGGATGTAGACTTCGGCTTGCATAGGCAATTACCTTTTCCTCTCCCTGCTGCTTCTGTGCCAAAACGGCCCCCAAGCCCAGGTGGCTAGCGTCGGTGTACAGGATAAAGGGTTGTGTGAAGTCGGCGTAGGCCAGGATCGGGGCCTGTAGTAGTTCCTGCTTGAGCCCTCTGGAAGGCGGCTTCACAGGCCGGATCCCATTGGATTGAAGGGGACCCTCGGCCCCGGACTCGTCCCGTACCTCCCGGCAACTGGTTGATCGGTTTGGCGATTTTAGAGAAGTCTTTAATAAATCGCCTATAGTACCCCACGAAGCCCAGG
Organism: Phoxinus dragarum; assembly: GCA_033366665.1. Lineage (NCBI taxonomy): Eukaryota > Metazoa > Chordata > Actinopteri > Cypriniformes > Leuciscidae > Phoxinus > Phoxinus dragarum. The sequence goes on from JARPMJ010006111.1 coordinate 3,227, forward strand.
AACGAACGAACCTGACGCACCGTCTTGGGCGCAGCCCATTCCTGCACTGCCACCACCTTCTCTGGATCAACTGAAATCCCCGCCGCACTCACCACATGCCCCAAGAATTTAACCTCTTTGCAGAAGAGCTGGCACTTGTCTGGCTGGAGCTTCAACCCATAGCGCTCCAGGGAGCGGAAGACTTGCTCTAGGTGCTCGAGATGGGACTTGAAATCTGGAGAGTAGGACGATGACGTCGTCTAGATAGACGAGGGTGGTGTCCATCAGTTGGTTGCCTAAACAACGCTGCATCAGCCGTTGGAACGTGGCTGGAGCGTTGCAGAGGCCGAACGGCATCCGGTCCCATTCATATAGGCCGAAGGGGGTAGTGAATGCTGTCTTCTCCTGGTCATGCTCATCCATCTGCACCTGCCAGTAGCCGCTGGCCAAGTCAAGAGTGGAATACCAGGTGGCTTGTGTGAGGCTCGTGAGGGAGTCTTCAACTCGAGGCAACGGGAAAAGCATCTCTTTTGGTTACTTGGTTCAGCCTTCGGTAATCCACACAAAACCTCCAGGAACCCGTTTTCTTTCGAACCAGTACTATCGGGGCGGCCCAAGGGCTACTGCTCTCTCGAATAATTCCCTTGTCAAGCATCCCTCGCAAAAGGGTGCGGACTTCCGAGTACAGGGTCGGGGGCACGGGTCGATAGCGCTCTCGGCTGGGTACAGCGTCCCCAGTTGGGATTTGATGTCGTACTACATCCGTGCGGCCGTAGTCCTCATCGTGAGTGGAAAACAAGTGCTGCCATTCCCTCAGGAACTCTTGGAGTTGTCCCAATTGCTCTTCCCCCAGTCCTTCACCCCGTAATGACTCCCCCGTCAGGTGGGCAGGCAATCCTCTTCCTGCCTCTCCTACCCCCGGGCTCGCTCGTGCCAGGGCCACCTCGACCACTGTTGGGCTCACTTGATTGAAGTTAACTTCACCCTGTTCACGAATCTGTTGGGGCCTCACTGAGGTCACTCGGGCCAAACGCTGATGACGGTACAAGGGAACAGGGAAGGGGTTCGTGTTCCTGACCTCGCACTAATACCCCGGCCTCCCTGAGCAGTCGCCAATCCCCGTGCGACTTCCACCTTGGGGACCATCCTCATGGGGTTCCACCATGACCCAATCTTCCGGGCTATAAAGTCGAGGAGGCAACCTGACCCAGACCACCGCCTCGCTCTGAGCTGGGATGGACAAGGCGTAACGGCAGACTACTCTTCCCGTGCTTTCCCGGTCCCCCTGTTGTTCAGCCAGACATACCCGGCGGCAATCGGCCCTGATGCGATCCCACTCCTGTCCGGCCGAGGTTGCAGCTGCTCGAGCCGGTCTACCCCGGAATAGCTCTTCCCAACAGTCCGAAATGACATTCATCCCAAGCAGGGCACGATGAGACCCCAGGCATGTATCTCGTACGACCACCACTCCTTTCTGAGGCACTATGACTCCATGAATCTTGAGATCGGTCACCAGATATCCCCACATACGGGATGTCGAGACCATTCGCCCCACGTAGCGTCAACCAGGGGGCTTCCGCAGGCGGTCGACCTTCGGCGCCAAACAACTCATGGGCCAAGCTTTCGGAAAATAGGGTCACTTGGGAGCCTGTATCCAAAAGGCACTGCACTTCCTGTTCATTGACCTGAACCATCACCACCGGGCAACAGCCCACCAGGCGGCTCCTAGAAGATGTAAGCAGGGAGGGGTCTGACAAGGGGGTCCCGACCACTTGACCCACAGTGGCCGGAAACTCTAAAAACCCCCTTGCGATGCACGTCGAGCAGGACACTGACGGAAGTAATGTCCCGGCTCTCCACAGCCGTTGCAGATGGGACACCCCATGCTCATCCCACTGGAATCGAGAGCCCGAAGGTCGGGATGGGCGGCGGTCGGGGGGACGATTCCCATCGGAGTAAGCCCGCTCCCGGGGTAAAGAGGACAACTGGAGGCGTTCTCGACGAAGCTCCTCCATAAAAGATTTCGACAGGTCAGACATTTGTTCCCGCACATCTCTCTTCAGCTCTTCCCGGAGGGCCTCCTTCCAATCGGGTGACGTAGTAGCCGAAGGGGTGCCAACAACATTCGTGGCTAAACAGCTGGGAGGATCCACACTCTCCGTGAGATCATGCTCAAGGGCCAGTGCTTCTCGTCGAAGCTCTTCAAAGGTCAGATTCGGAGTTCGTCGAAATTGCACCCCGCAGACTCTGACGCACAGGGCCTTCCCGTAGCCCCAATAAGAATTGATCTCGTAGTAGAACTCTCCTTCCTCCAGGCCATGATCCTGTCTCCCCGAAAGTCTAGAAAACTGCTCTCGTAGTTGCAAGGTAAATGCTCGAACAGATGGCGAGGGCCTTGCCGAGAATTGAAGAACTGCGTCCTCAGAACAGCTACCGGGGTGGTGTCTCCATATTGTCCCGTGAGAAAGTCAAAAATGGCCTGGACAGTCGCTCGAGTTGCTTCCGGTGCTGCCTGAACTTCTCTTCCCGCTTCCCCTTCCAAGGAGTTTAAAACAAACTGAACCTTCTGCAGGGCACTCAGACCTTGGAGCCCTGCCAAGTACTCCACCTGGATCTTCCACATCGACAAGCTCATTTCAGATCCCGGGCCTCCATACTTCGGAGCCCACGGGGAACCCATGAAAATCGGCATGACAGGTTGCCGAGCCCCAGGCTCTTCCTCCTCCGCCATCTCAACCTCTGATCGCTCAACTCAAGGTGAACCCTGCCGACTACGCCAAAAATATGTCACAGGTCGAGGTGGGCCAAAGCCAGACTGCACCCACCCTAGACCCAGGATCACCCTGAGGAGCGTGTCAAAGGAGGAGGCAGGAGACAGGAATAAAAAGAATGACAGGCTTTATTAAATATAAAAACAATTTGAAAATCCTAATCTAAAATTCCTCTTCCTTCCTCTTCCCAGGAATCCAAGGCAAGTGGGGGGTCAGGCTCACTTCCTTCTGGCGCTGGTGCCAACTCCCAGTGGTAGGTACTAAACAGGTGGGTATCGCAGGTAAGTAAATGAGTCAGGCTTACTTCATTCTGGCTCTGGTGCCAACTCACTGAACAGGGTGAGTATCACAGGTGAGTATCGCAGGGGAGTAGGTGGATCAGGGCTCACAGGAGTTTGTAAAGGGTGGGCACTTCGCACCCTACAGGTGGGTTTCAGGGCTACAGCAGACTCAAGTCGCAAGCGGAGCGGGGCTTTGGCTGGCACAGACAGAATCAACACTTCAAATAGAGGTAAACAGCTCTCACATTGGTGGTAGGAGACAGAGTCATAAGCTGAGCAGGGCTTTCACTGGAGCAGACAGCACACAAACTTCAAGCAGAGGTAAACAGTTCTCACGTGTGTTGCAGGGGACAAAGTCACAAGCTGAGCGACGTTCACTGGAACAGACGGAATCAACACTTCGAATAGAGGTGAACAGCTCTCACAGGGGTGGCAGGAGACAAAGTCATAAGCTGAGCAGGGGCTCTCACTGGGACAGACAGCATAAACTTCAAGCAGAGGTAAACAGTTCTCACGTGTGTTGCAGGGGACAGAGTCACAAGCTGAGCCGGGCTTTCACTGGGACAGACAGCATACAAACTTCAAGCAGAGGTAACCAGTTCTCACGTGTAGTGTGCACACGGGGGCCTTTCCTTCTGACATCCAACAGGTGACTGCAATCGATCTTGCTAGACCTCTTATGATGGACGGTAGACCAGCATAACACATGGGGAGTGCACGGCGATAAAAGGTAAATCTTCCACACACACACGACAGTCCAATTCCAAACATGCAACGTGATGGGAAACGTCAATTTCAGCACTACAAATCCACTCTTCAAGTGCAAAGTAAGGCCAACACTCACCCAGAGGTCTCGATCTGAAGAGCCGATGATAGTCAGAGTTGGGACAGATGCGGTGAATAATTTCCTCACCACTACAAGCGGCTTCACTTCGCTGGTTTCAATGGACGAGGGGGAGGCTAGAGATCGACAAGGAATCAGTCTATTTCACTCAGTGCGATGTATACAACGTGATCCAAGCACTTCAAACCAGTATCCAATTTAGTGTAGAAAACATGCGTTTATGAGATTCAATTTGTCAATCACTCATCTCACTCTTTCCCAGTCCAGACGACGATTCCACTCTTCAAAACTGCGCCTCAGATCCCACAAGCAACACTCCGCTTCTTTCACGATGGTCCTTCAGCTGCAACACTCCACAAACATTTCCCAACAGGAGAGAACCACACCAGATCGCCGGGGGAAGACAAAGAAACAACCACACAACGCGGAGGGAGAACACTCAGCCTTCTCTTTCTCTTGTGTTTTATCCTCTCCAAACACTGGTGCCACCTCAATCAGGTAATCAAAGTGAAGTCCCCGCACCTGTTGTCAATCTGCCGTTTAGTTGTCATGACGACAGACACACACACAAGCCCGGGGACAGTGTTACACTAAAAGTGTCCCGGCGGGAACACTTCTCTGATGGGATTAGTTCCGGGGATTATTTGTCACCCCGTGACATAAACATGTTTTATCTTCCAGGTTGAGTCCTGCAGAAGTTGCATTCCTCCGGGAGTATAGCATCACCATGAAGCCACTGATGAAAGCTTCAAACATCCTCCAGTCAGAGTCCAGTGTTTACATGGAATGGCTGCTGCCAGTAATCCACCAGCTTCTATCCAAACTCAGCAAGCTAGAGACATCAAGCAAGACCTGCACACCACTCATCAGAGGCCTGCAAAATGGCCTGCATAAGCGTTTTGGACAGATGATGGAGGATCCAGAATTGGCTGCTGCTGCAGTCCTCTTACCCAAGTTTAAGACCTCCTGGACTGACAGAGCAGATGTTATAGAAGCTTTCAAATTTATATGATCTAATTTGTGTCTATAACTGCAAGCCTGTATAAGCATGTATACTTTTATAACATCTCTGTCATGGCAGGCCTAAAAGGTTGTTATTAAAGTATCATTTGTTGTGATTTAGATAATATAAGTGTGGGTTTACAAAAAAATGCTCCCATAAATTGAAGTAATTGTTTTCAAATTACAGCCTTGACATACTTGAAACAACATCTTGAAACTACAGAGAATGAGGGTGAACTTCAAAGAGAGTCATCTGATGACGACGATTTCTTCTCCAGACCACTCTCCAAAATGTTGCAAAGTCCATTTGAGCTTGATGGTTACCTTGCATGTGCCTCAGACAACATGGAGCTGCTTCACTCATTCCCAGCCATCAAGAAGCTGTCTCTGAAGTTAAACACAGCTCTGCCTGCCTATGCTGCATGTGAACGGCTGTTTAGCTGTGCTGGTCTACTTTTCACATCCAAACGAAGCCGGATAGACTCTATGAACTTTGAAAATCAGCTTCTGCTGAAACTGAACAAAAGGTTCAGAAAGTGAAATGTCCTAGAGTTTAAGGCCTTTGCCCAGTTGTTGGTTTGCAGTGAAAAGTTTCTGTTTATACCTGTTTATTAACATTCTATAAGTTTATACGTTTAATTTAACATTCTTTAAACAGACACAATTCCTGTACTATGTGTTTATTCGTATAAAACACAAATTGCCTGTTTGAGATCCATTCATATTTCTGATTTGATTAAATGGATTTGATGTTTATTCAATAAATATCACCGGCTAAAAAGTAATTAGTACTTGAGTAGTTTTTGAGAGGGGTACTTTGTACTTTTACTTAAGTACATTTTTAACACCATGTAAGGTTGGAAATAATCCAAGATTATTTCAATGCAACAAATACACTTTCTTTTCATTAAGACATTTCCAGCATAGCGGTGATATGGGCATGTGGGCCGGAGGTTTGGGACAATGGGGAAAATTGTGATGCTCTGATTGGTCAGTTTGAATATCTCACACCTAGGTGTTAAAATCACACGGTCGGGGAAGTGACAAAACAGGATGTAACGGTTGTTCTGTCTCTTCTGTTTGGATGCCAAGCTGGGGAGAGGGTCTCTCTCGCTCTCTCTCTCTCTCTTTCTCTCTCTCTCTCTCCCTCAGGTAACATTTATGCTGGGTACAAATGGTTTAAATTCTCATTACATCATGTTGTAACTCTTTAAGTGTAAACATAACCTTATTACACATTGAACTTTTATTTAATTCATGGAGTCAGATTAAAACGAGATAATTGCATATGAGAACCTGTGTCTTATTTAACCAAAATTCCTTTAAAACGCTGGAGAGACTTGAACACGCGCTTCCTTACCGGCTATTTGGAAACCGGAAGTTGGGCCGAATAGCCGGCTTTTACACACCAGTACTTTTACTGGTAATTGAGTATTATTTTAGCAACTACATGTACTTGAGTACAAATTTTCAGTACTCTTTCCACCTCTGGAGATGTTATGTTGCCATCCTTCCACACATGGGAGCTGCTTGGTTCCGGGGGGAGCACCAATAAGCATCAGACGGGGGAACCACTCCATACATTGATCAAAGAATGGAAAATGTGCGGATACATCAGAGAGGGCAGATTTAAGCTTGCAAGAATCCTTGAGGATCCATCAAAGTTCTCGCAGAATTTGGCAGCGGCCATGTAGTTTCTCTGTGGTTGGGCTTTGAGCTGCTTTATCTGTGCCAATGTCTTGATTTCTACAGCAACTGAATGACTCAAGACCTGTGTAGTGAACTTTACTCGCATGGAGGCAAAAGGAGGGAGATAAACATGCTTCTTTGTGAGACCTGTCTGCTGTCGTAAGCATATAGATCTTCCAGAACAGCCCAGGTGATTTCATCTCCATCCAATGCAAAGCCGCGGTTGTGCCAGTTGTTGCGTATGTTTTTTATCAAATGAGGTGGATCCCACAGGCAAAACACTTTGATATTAACCTCAAAGTATGGCTGCTCCTTTGTCACCCCAAGGCGAGCAAGCATTGCACGATTACCAGCACCCCAGTCACAAATGAAGACTATGCACTCCATTCCAGCCTTCCTCAGCTCACAAATTCCCTCAAGCAGCAATGACTGAAGCCGGGAATGTGGTATGGACCCACTTGTGAATCAATATACAAACAGTTTTGACAGCATTATTATCCGGTGATGATGGTAGCGACGAAGGACCTGCGACAGCATCATCATCAGGAAAGCTATGTTCCTCTAAAAATGGACCAGTGGTGTGACTCTGTTTCCCTGTAAAAAAAACAGACAAAAAAAACACAATATTTGTAACTTAGAAAAAAAACATTAAATCATTTTAAAAAAAATCATTCAACAGCAGAACAAGATGTTGATAGTATTTGATAGACATTAAGACTGAGAATAAGTCAACCTGTAACATAATATATTCAATTCAATTCAGTTCAAGTTTATTTGTATAGCGCTTTTCACAATACATATTGTTTCAAAGCAGCTTTACAGAAAATGCATTTCAAAAATATACATACAAAAATACAGTTAGTTAATCATAAAATTTAAGGCATAACATATCGCCGGCGTTGGGTCGTCTCTTCACAGGCGTCGAGTCGTCTCATCACAGGCGTTGGGGCATCTGAAGTCTCCATGAGAGGCTGGATACATAACTGGAGCTGACGAACTCTATTTGAGTTATAGGGACAGGCGTCCCGAGATAACAACAAAAAAGGCAGATGGGAAATAATTTGCGTAGCTGCTGTTCATAATATGAATGCATTTGATCTGATTTAACTGTAGTATAAAAGGTATGAGATGCATCATGTGAATGCTTGGCTAAAGAGATGCGTCTTTAATCTAGTTTTAAACTGGGAGAGCGAGTCTGAGCCTCGAAAAATATCAAGAAGGCTATTCCAGAGTTTAGGAGCTAGATATGAAAACACCCTCCCTCCTTTAGTGGACTTAGTTATCCTAGGTACGGCCAGAAGCCTCGAATTTAGCGATCTTAAAGAGCGCGATGGATTATATGGCGATAGAAGATCTCTTAAATACACAGGAGCTAAACCATTTAGGGCTTTATAGGTCAGTAACAATACTTTGTATTTGATACGGAACTTAATAGGTAACCAGTGTAGAGATGATAAAATTGGTGTTATATGATCATATTTTCTTGACCTAGTAAGAACTCTAGCAGCTGCATTTTGGACTAACTGTAGCTTGTTTACGGAGGATGCAGGACAACCAGCTAATAAAGCATTACAGTAATCTAGTCTCGAGGTCATGAATGCATGAACTAACTTTTCTGCATCAGAAACTGATAGCATATTACGTAGCTTAGCAATGTTTCTAAGGTGGAAAAATGCCGTTTTTGTAACATATGAAATATGATTTTTAAAAGACAAGTTGCGGTCTAGTATAACACCCAGGTCTTTTACTGTAGAGGATAAAGTAGCAGGACATCCTACTATGTTAAAGTTGTATTGTGAGAGGTTTTGTGGGCGGTTTTTTGGACCAATCAGTAATACCTCCGTTTTATCTGAATTTAATAGAAGAAAATTACACGTCATCCAATATTTTATATCTTTAACACACTCTGTCATTTTAGATAATTTAGTGTTATCATCTGGTCTTGATGAAATATATAATTGAGTGTCATCAGCATAACAGTGGAAACTTATTCCATGTTTTCTTATAATATTACCAAGTGGCAGCATATAAATTGAGAATAGCAGGGGGCCTAATACAGATCCCTGCGGCACTCCATAATTTACTGATGTTATCTTTGTTATATTTAAATGGACAAAATGGTAACGGTCTGATAGGTACGATCTAAACCAGCTTAATGCCTGTCCCTGAACACCAGTGTAATTTTGAAGTCGATCTAAGAGTATTGTGTGATCTATAGTGTCGAACGCAGCACTAAGATCGAGTAAAACTAGTATTGAGATACAGCCTTGGTCAGAAGCTAAAAGTAAATCATTTGTAATTTTAACCAGCGCAGTTTCTGTGCTATGATGTGGCCTGAATCCAGACTGAAACTTTTCATAGATATCGTTTTCTTGCAAGAAAGAGCACAGTTGAGCGGACACAACTTTTTCTAGTATTTTAGACATAAATGGAAGATTTGAAATGGGTCTGTAATTTGCTAGGTTATTTGGATCTAATTGTGGTTTCTTAATAAGAGGTTTTATAACTGCCAGCTTGAATGTTTTTGGAACGTGACCTAAAGATAGAGACGAGTTAATAATATTGAGAAGAGGCTCTTCCACTACAGGTAACACTTCTTTCAGTAGTTTACTGGGTATTGGATCTAATAAACAAGTTGTTGGTTTAGATGCAGTGATAAGTTTATTTAGCTCTTCCTGTCCTATAGTTGTAAAGCGCTGTAGTTGTTCTTGAGGGGCGATAATTGAGGCTGAATCATAAGACGCTGTCAAAGATTGTACATTTACAATTGTGTTTCTGATGCTTTCTATTTTCTCGGTGAAGAAATTCATGAAATCATTACTATGAAGATGTAACGGAATATTTTGTTCAGGTGATGTCTGTTTATTTGTTAATCTAGCCACAGTGTTAAATAAAAACCTTGGATTGTTTTGGTTATTTTCTATTAGTTTGCGGAGATGCTCAGCCCTGGCTGCTTTTAGAGCCTTTTTATAACGTGACATACTGTCTTTCCACGCAATTCTAAAGACCTCTAAATTTGTTTGTTTCCATTTGCGCTCTAAGTTACGAGTTTCTCTCTTGATAACATGCGTAGCACTGTTGTACCATGGTGCTTTAGTTTTCTCTCTAACCTTTTTTAATCTAATTGGTGCAACAATTTCTAATATACTAGAGAAAATGGTGCTCATACTGCTAGTCATTTCCTCTAGCTCATCTGTTAGTTTGGGTTCACTGAGGAGCTGAGATAGATCAGGTAAGCTATTCAAGAATCTATCTATAGTAGTTGGAAGGATTGTTCTGCCTGGTCGATAACGCGGCGCAACATGACACATTTCAGCCGTACGTAGTATGCAAGTTACCATGTAATGATCAGTGACATCATCACTTTGCGGTATAATATCTATATCGGTTGGATCGGTTCCATATGATATAATTAAATCGAGTGTATGATTAAGACGATGAGTGGGACCACTAACGTTTTGCTTGACCCCAAAGGAGTTTAGTAAATCTGTAAACGCAGCCCCTAACGCATCATTTGTGTTATCAACGTGTATGTTGAAATCTCCAAAAATTATTGCCTTATCGACATTGACTAATAGATCTGAGAGAAAATCTGCAAACTCTTTTAGGAAATCAGCGTAAGGCCCTGGCGGTCTATATACAGTAGCCAAGGCTAGAGATAATAGGGATTTCTTTCTTACATCTAGGAGCGTAACATTTAGCACAAGTACTTCAAACGAATTAAACCTGTGGCCTGTTTTCTGAGTAACATTAAGAATATCCCTATAGATTGTTGCAACACCGCCGCCACGACCAATCAGACGGGGCTCATGCTTATAACCGTATCCTGGTGGAGTGGACTCATTAAGACCGAAATAATCATTCGATTTAAGCCAGGTTTCAGTAAGGCAGAGTACATCGAAGCTATTATCAGTGACCATTTCATTTACAATAACCGCCTTAGGTGTAAGCGATCTAATGTTTAGAAGACCTAGCTTTAGAAATTGATTTTGTTCACTAATATTGAGATATGATTGAGTTTAATCACAATTAGATTTTTCTTAGATCCTGCAGTAGATTTATTGTTTGGCCTCACTAAACGAGGAATAGACACAGTTTCTATAAAGTGTTCTACACTGGTACTTATATCAATTAATTTGGGACAGCAAAGAATGTGATTTGGACTTTGACTTACTAGTCATATGGTGTGTAACGTCTTGGAGATGTTGTCCGACAGAACAGCCGCTCCGATTCTGCTGGGGTGCAGGCCATCAGCACGGTAGAGCCTAGGTCGCTCCCAAAACAGATTCCAATTATTTACAAAGAGCAGTCTCTGTTCATTACACCATGACATTAACCATTCATTTAGTGCAAACAATCTACTGAACCTTTCTTGTCCTTGTCGGTACGTGGGAAGCGGTCCAGACACGACGATCTTTGCTTCAGGCGATTCTGCGTACCGTCTCGATCAGGCTCCTGTAGTCCCTCTTCAGAACCTCCGTCTGCCGCAGCCTGATGTCGTTCACCCCCGCGTGCAGCACGACAGCTCCGACGCGCTCGTCACCGTTCAGGATCTCGGGGACCTGCGCAGCGACATCGAGAACACGAGCACCAGGAAAGCAGTGAGTGCGCACCATACCTTTACCTGAGGTAGCGTGGACATGCCGGACCATGGAACTGCCGATGATCACAGCGTCGTCGCGTTCCGTCTCGCGAAGAGGGGAGAAGCGGTTCCGGGTGGAGATCTCGAAGACCGGGAGGGGTGGAGAGGTCCTTGCTCTGGTCCTGGCTCGCGTCTTCCGTTGTTGAATCATCCAGGGTCCATGGTGCTGTGTCGGTGCCGGGGTGAATGAGGGCAGGGATGCTCGGGTCCTGTGCAGAGAAATACACGGAGTAGAGGAGGCCGGAGTCGAAAAGTTACTAACCACTGACCTGTGAGCATCGGCGCGTGATGCTTCAAGCGCTGATCGTCGGTCTCGCAGCTCGGCCTGCCTCCCCAGCAGATCACGGATCTGCTTCTCCACGGACTCCAGCTCCAACCGCACCGAATGCAGCTCAAACGTGTCCTCACCTGCACTCAGAGGTAGACACACATCCGATGTATTCGCCATTATGACAGATGAACAATAAATTAAATTAGCAGTGATGCTACCAATATCACTACTAATTTAGGACTGAAATCATGGATAGAACCCGTATCCTTCCAGTGATTCGAGTTTAAATAAGACGGTCGATAGGCGAGACCACGCGTGCAAATGCTAGCGGGCTAACGTTAGAGATAGTAATGGAAGTTCGGAAAGTTGGATATAACCAGCGATATCAAAGCAATCCGATTGTTTTTTTTTTTTATAGAGAGTAGTATCGGATATATGTTCACACGCTGAAAAAATAGAAAATGCTCGTTTATAAATGAGTGTAACGAAGAAAAAAAAATCAAGGATTTATGAATCAATTCGACGGAGCTCCAAAACAAACAAAGCGATTCGAAACACAACACAAACTCCAAACACAACAAAGCGATTCAAACACAAACTCCAACACAAACAAAGCGATTCAAAGCACAAACACAACTCCAACACAAACAAAGCGATTCGAAACACAACACAAACTCCAAACACAAAGCGATTCGAAACACAACACAAACTCCAAACACAACAAAGCGATTCAAACACAAACTCCAACACAAACAAAGCGATTCAAAGCACAAACACAACTCCAACACAAACAAAGCGATTCGAAACACAACACAAACTCCAAACACAAAGCGATTCGAAACACAACACAAACTCCAAACACAAACAAGCGATTCGAAACACAACACAAACTCCAAACACAAACAAAGCGGTTCGCAACACAGACACAAACTCCAAACACAAACAAAGCGATTCGAAGCACAAACACAACTCCAACACAAACAAAGCGATTCGAAGCACAAACACAACTCCAACACAAACAAAGCGATTTCAGTGATTCGAGTGTAAATAAGACGGTCGTTAGGCGAGACCACGCGTGCAATGCTAGCGGGCTAACGTTAGAGATAGTAACGGAAGTTCGGAAAGTTGGATATAACTAGCGATATCAAAGCAATCCGATTGTTTTTTATAGAGAGTAGAATCGGAGATATGTTCACACGCTGGAGAAATAGAAAATGCTCGTTTATAAATGAGTGTAAAGAAGAAAATCAATGATTTATGAATCAATTCGACGGAGCTCTCAAACACAAACAAAGCGCTCACTCGCGACGCATGCGCAGTCTAATGTAGATGTACATGTGAGATGTACAATATAGACTCTTACGTTTCTTTGGTGGCAACTCCTGGCGTGTCTTTGGTGGTTTTCTCTTGTGCTCTATGTCCAGTGGTGGCAGTGGGTTGGGGCATTAACCATAGTGGACACTCCATTCCAGTTCAATCCTGCATGACTGTTTTTATAATAAAATCTTTGATGTTTATAAAATACATTTGAAATATCAGTATTCTATGATTATTATATACTATTACTATATATTCTCAATTATACTTACACATCTGATGGCCTTTTAAACTGGCTCGGGTGGAAATGTGCACTGCACATCCTGTAGCTCTGATGGAGCAGCTGGGAGCTTATCCCTGTCAAGGTAGCATTCCTCAGGTTCTGCACCCATCTGGCACACCTTCAAAATATTGTACATAATTTCATTAATTTCACTTTTCACAGGTGCACCTAACTAACTGTCGGTAACGTTAACGTTAATTTTACTGGAGTTGAAGTCAAGTCATGTCAAGTCACCTTTATTTATATAGCGCTTTTTACAATACAGATTGTATCAAAGCAGCTTCACAGTGATAACATGAAAATAATACAAAAAACAATTTCATCATCGTCCACCTTTAAGGCAGATCTATAATATTGTTCTGGTCCTTCATCAGATCTGGATACGGCCTGGTTCCGGTGGACAGCGGTAAACCTCGGGATAGACAGAGAGACTAATATTAGCGTAGACGCCATCCTTCTTATGATGTACCAAGTACATCAGGATTTACGGGAAGTGTTCCCGGTCCCGGCTGTTCTAAACTATGCAGCCTAACATTGAATTATATAAGTCTATAATGTGTTATGTGTATGCTAGGCCGAAGAGATGTGTTTTTAGTCTAGATTTGAACTGACAGAGTGTGTCTGCTTCCCGGGCAATGGTAGGAAGACTGTTCCAAAGTTTTGGTGCTAAATAGGAAAAGGATCTACCGCCAGCAGTTGATTTTGATATTCTAGGTATTATTAACTGGCCGGAGTTTTGAGATGGCAGTAGACGTGAAAGACAATAATGCGTTAAGAGCTCGCTCAAGTACTGCGGAGCTAAACCATTTAGTGCTTTGTAAGTGATCAGCAATATTTTAAAATGTATACGATGTTTAATAGGCAGCCAATGCAGTGTTGACAGAACGGGGCTAATATGGTCATACTTCCTGGTTCTGGTAAGAACTCAAGCTGCTGCGTTTTGAACTAGCTGTAGTTTGTTTATTAAGCGTGCAGGGCAACCACCCAGTAGAGCATTACAATAATCTAGCCTTGAGGTCATAAACGCATTAACTAATTGTTCTGCATTATTCATTGAGAGCATATGACGTAATTTAGAAAGAAAGCACCTTTAAGAATCGGAGGTCTGTATATCACAGCAATGAGCAGAGAGCAAGGCGATTCAACTTTGCATAGTGTAGCTTCAAAACTGGCAAAACTCTCTACTGCCTACACTTAAAACTATTTTTTAAAATTACAGCAACTCCTCCACCCTTCTTTGACTTTAGAGCAGCTGAAAAAAACACAATTTGTGGGAAGTAGTTCTGAAATGGGGCCCAAATCATTTTCAGTCAGCCAAGTTTCAGTGATAAACATAAAGTCCAGTTTGTTTGCTGAAAAAAAATCATTTAATAAAAATGTTTTGTTTACCACTGATCTAGCGTTTATCATAGCTGACTTTATAAGCACTGTGTCTTTTGTTTTTACTTGCACTTCCGCAGGGAGCGAAAGCAACTTAGATAGAGAGCGTAGATATTTGCTGCTTGTGGCCCGTCTAACGCCCGTTTCACACATACTCCGTTTGCAGTGCGTTTGCGGTGCGTATTTTTTTCCGTACCCATGTTAACAGGTTAGAGCTTTCACACTGCACGCGGATGCGGTCCGGCTATCCGCTCCAGCTGCGGTGCGTATACAGCAGTGCGGCGATCGTTTACGCACAGAGTCTATGTTCTGCGGTGCTGGACCGCACTGCAGCGTATTGTTCACATTGAAATAAATATAGATTGACAAGAAACTGTAATAATTTGATCATATAGCTACTCATAATTAAAGTTAATGTGTTCTACATTTTCTAAATTACAGGATCAAGAAATTAAAAACGTTTTAAACGAGAATATAAATATATATTATTGCTGCATGTTGTTCTATTTAAACATGAATATGTAGGCCTACTGTGTTGCCCTTTTTATTTATTTTGTTTATCGTCACATTCAACCTTCATGTCATGCGAATGTATTAAATGAACATCTGAATATAGTTGTAGCCTATATCTGAATTCATAAGTAAATCATATTATATAGTTTTATTTTTGAATATACAGAAGTTAAACAGGGTGTAATTATACATTTCTTATAGTTATGTAGGCTACGCAAGTTATAATTATATTTGACTATGTAATTGTAAATCAAAATGTTTAACTTTTTGGTGCTACAGCCAGCCTTATTTATAGCAGAGGAAAAATACTCGTTTTAATGTAGTGGCATGTACTAACAATAATTAATATATCAAATTGTCACAGGTCGGGGCGGGCCAAGCCAGACTGCACCGACTCCTGGAAACCGGGAACCACCTCGAGGAACGTGTCAAAGGACCAGACAGACAAGAGAATAAAAATAATAACAGTTTCTTTTATTATATTCAAAGTAGGAAATTGAATAGGTCCTAATTAAAATCGTCTTCTTGCCGCCAGGGCAGTTCAAGCGTCTCTGGACCCCCTGGGATGGGAGGAGAGGAACGATCGTGGCGGGCCGGGGGCTCGTTGAAGGGGGCTCAGGAGAGGTCCTCGCGCTGTCCAGGTAAGTCACTCGGTAGGTACTCAGGTGTGGGGGCTAGCGAGTCCCTTCTCTTCTTCTTGAACAGGACAGAGGCTTCCCATAGGGCGTGTGGAGACCACTTCTCTCTTCCTGAACAGGACAGAGGCTTCCCATAGGGCGTGTGGAGACCACTTCTCTCTTCCTGAACAGGGCAGAGACTTCCCATATGGCGTGTGGAGACCACCAGGCGGGGAGGGCACTTTGGGCGAAACGCTCCACTTCGGCTGAGCACTGGAACGGTACAGTAAGGTTTGGTTGTTCAACAGTGTATCAACTTTCAACTGAAATACCTCTCTTCTTCGTGAACAGGGCAACGGCTTCCAACAGGGGCGTGTGGAGACCACCAGGCGGGGAGGACACTTGAGCGAAACGCTCCACTTGGCTGGACACTGGAACAGACACAGCACGGTATTAACAGTTCAGCGATATATGAAGCACTCAGCGTTGACAGAGCCGGGTCTGCTCACGGAGGAAGTTGGGCTCTTGCTTTATCAAAACCTTCCTTTGGAGGCAGCGGGTGGAAGACTGTATGGGAAGAGTGCACGGCAGACTTCTATTATTTCTCCACACAACAGTTTTACTTCACAGCACAAACCGGGTGAATCGTCACTTCAGGCACTGTAATTCCACTCACACACCGTGCATTAGGGCCAGCACTCACCCACCGGTCTTTCTCCCACCAGATCGGATCTCGTCTTTGGTCAGGGCTTGACTTCACTCCAGGAAAAGCAGAAGAACGGTGCAGCGATTATCACATTCGGCAAGGAGAGGACAGAAGTTGGAGACAGATCAACAATTCACTCGGTGTAATAATTCACTCGTGTCACACACTTTCCAAACTCTCAACACCACTTCAGTGTTAGTGCATATCAACAACGGATCCAATACTCATCACTCGCGTCCTTCCCACTGCTGACGATATTCCTTAGGTCTTCGCTGACAAATCCTTCAATCTTTCCTTTCTCTTCCTCAGCTTCAATCTTCACCACTCCATAGCCCAGCCTCAATAAAAAGAACAACCCGCTGTCAAACACAGTCTCACACGGGAGGAGAACCGCCTCACAGTCTGTTTTCTCTCTGCTTTTAAAGCCCCATCTGAATATGTGTCCCTCTCGCAGCGTTCCCTGTAATTGCCCCACACCTGCTGTCACTCAGGCAATTGGCCTCGCTGCCATGGCAACAAATTTATAGTGCATAGAGACGGATGTTCACTGGGGATTCCTCAATCAGACTGCCTTCGCAAGGAACTTAGTCCCATTCTGATTTTTTTCTTTGTCACCCCGTGACAAAATGTTAATTTCCAAAAAGGTCCTTTGTCTTCTGGGGGCCTAGCCCTCTCTTCCGGTTCTTATTTTTTTTCAGTCTTAAAATATGCATTTATAATCAGTATTTATACATTTGTATTCTAATTTAACATATATGTGTATTATATCTTAGCAACAGATAGCCTTTAGCGCGATAGCTTTTCTTCTGTCAACAACTCGAACTAAAACAAAGAATCACAATGATTAAAATTAATTTCATACTGTTGTAATGTCTGTAACAATGTCAAAGTTAAAGTTTGGATTTAAAATCAAAATTACTTAGCCTACCCATTTTTTATTTTGTGACACAGAAACTACGTATCAGTAGCGCACTGCAAACGCAGCATATGTGAAAGCACTATAGCGCGTGCTGCTCCAGTACCGCACACGCACTGCAACACGCACCGCAAACGCACTGCAAACGGAGTATGTGTGAAACGGGCGTGAGTGTTTCCATATGCCGGGTCCCCCTGATAGTCGACCATGTAGTTGGTATCAATCCCGGGGTAGTAATAGTTGTTATTCTAGACGAGCGGGCTCCTCGATGAACATAGCGCGGGCGGCGAATTATCCCAGACTCAACGCACGCTGAGTACACATCAGGCAGCAGGCGAGATTTAGAGTGGTTGTTCATGCGCAGTAAATCCGAACTTGAATATTTCAAACACATGATGGTGGCGTGGGACCGGTTGACACTGGGAAAACTTTCACTCTTCCAGGTAACAATTTGCCATAAGGCAAATAACAAGACCCAGCGCACCGCAAACCAAAGCATAGTTCAGTCACTCACCAGATCAAACATGAGGTTTGGCCCAGAAAGATTATCCCGAGGTTTCGAGCCAGTGTAGCTCCAGAAATATCCGAGAAATATCAGGAACTATCCGGAACTGTCCGACAATAGTTCTTTTGTAGATCCTCTCACAGCAGAAACAACAGTGGAAGTTTAAAAAAATGATTTCCCACGGCGAGGCTTTGTTGTATTTAGGAGCAAAGAACCGGAGAGCAGCGGCAGACAAACACGCACAGCGTACACTCAACCGGACAGCAGGAGCACTTGTTGACAATATCACAAATATTTCTAGATTAGTCATGTGAAACGTGACTGTTCACATCCTATCATTATACATACTAATCTAGCAATATTGTGGTATTTAAAACATACAATATTGCTAGACAAAGGAATACCTTATACAATCTTGTTACTTTTTTTATCCACCTAGCTGGCAACTTATTAAATATTTACTTTTTTCACTCTTTTATTTGCGTTTAGTGCTTTCATATTTACTGCTTGCGCAAATAAAGTGATTGCAATGAATAAATAATATAAACGTATTTAAACTATTTTCCTTTTTTATCTTTAAGTCTCCTGATGAAGGCGGTGAACCAAGCACAAAAAAGGCAAAACTATCCAATCAAAACATTGCAGAAGCACTGTTAGGTACTACAAACTACAAAAGCAATGCCATAGAACAGACTTTCTATCAGAATTAGTATTGGCTGCAGATAAAGTACTAATTGTTGGTGATTTTAATATACACATAGATAATGAAAAAGATGCATTGGGATTCTGTTTCTGTTTCTGTTTGTTTATTTATATAGCACTGTTTAAACATCAACCAAGTTGAACCAAAGTGCTTTCCATACAGAATTTAGTACAAAAACAGCTAATGCTGAGCTTCGAAAACACAACACAAACAATATATACACGGCATACAACAACATCTCATCTATCTAATTAAACGCTAATGACATCAAATGACATTTCAGCAAGATTTTAAAAATGGAAAGTGATTTGGCAGTTCTAATAGATAGTGGCAGCTCATTCCACTGTCTCGGCCCTATTACCGCAAAGGCCCGGTCACCTTTGTGGAGACGATGTGTTCTGGGCACTATGAGTAACTTCTAGGTCTCTGAGCGCAATGTTCTAGAGGGATTGTATGGCGTTAGTTGACTAGTCAGATATGGTGGGGCTTGGTTATTTAAAGCTTTATAGATAAAAAGTAGTGTTTTATATTTTATTCTGGCTTGTACTGGAAGCCAGTTTAGAGACTCCAGGATGGGTTTTATTGGTTCATGTTTTTTAATTCTCATTAAAAGCCTCCCTGCTGCATTTTGCACTGATTGTAGACGAGACAACGAAGCAGCGGTGACGCCACCGTATAGCGAATTACAAAAATCAAGCCTAGAAAAGATAAAAGTGTGGATAACTCTTTCGAAGTCTTTATTTGATAAAAAAGGTTTGGTTTTCGCTAGTAGACGCAAGTTATAAAAACATGACCGGACTACAGAATTTATTTGTTTGTCAAATTTTAGGTTGTTGTCAATTAAAAAGCCTAAATCTCTAACTATTTTTCGCGAGTACGGTGCTAGGGGACTTGAGTCTAATATAATTTCTGCAGAGTTTTTGTGACCAAACATAATAACCTCTGTTTTTTCCTCGTTTAGCATTAAAAAGTTTTTAGCCATCCAGATTTTAACGTTGTTTAGGCATTCTAAAAGTGACTCAAATGCACTAGTAGAGCGCTTCAGTGGTAAGTACATTTGCGTGTCGTCGGCGTAAAAATGGAATGACACTCCGTGTTTTCTAAAAATGCTACCCAAAGGTAGCAAATATAACGAGAATAATACAGGTGAAAGGATCGATCCTTGCGGAACCCCCCACGAAAGAGGTTTTTTACCCGAGGTCGCATTATTATGTTTAACTGAGAAGCATCTACCGCTCAGGTAGGACTGAAACCATTTCAGGACTGTGCCTTTTAATCCTACTGAATGTTCCAGGCGGGAGATGAGGATGTTGTGGTCGATCATGTCAAAAGCGGCGCTCAAATCAAGCAGCACTAGAACAACATCGTCTCCTTTGTCTAGGGCCAAAAAGATATCGCTTAGCACTTTCAATAGTGCCGACTCTGTACTGTGGGCGGTTTTGAACCCTGATTGGAACATTTCTCCTATTGAGTTTTTATTTAAAAATGATAGTAGTTGCTGCAACATTTCAAAATTTTTGAGATAAAAGAGATCTGAGAGATTGGCCTATAATTTTTCATTTCATCCTGACTCAGGTTTGGCCGCTTCAGCCGCGGTGTCACTACCGCGTGTTTAAACTCTTGAGGATAGGTCCCGCTGGACAAGCTCTTATTAAACAGATGGGTTATACTCAGTGCTACAGATTCAAAGGTCTGCTTTAACAGGCGACTAGGCATCATATCATTTGCACAAAATGTTGGTTTCAATTTTTGCACAATATCCTTCAGGACTGTCAAAGCAATAGGTTCAAAGACTCCCCACTCAACAATGCAAGCAGGATAGCTGGAAGGATCTAATTTTACTAGAGGAATCTGAGAGCGTTGTTTGGCTATTTTTTGGCTGAAAAAATTAAGAAAGTCTTCACAGGAAATAAGTGAAGGCTTTTGATGTATGTTACTCGCAGGTTGCATTACAGAGTTAATAATAGAAAATAGAAGTTTTGAATTATTAATGTTTGCCCTAATAATGTTGGAGAAATAGGTATTTTTAGCCTTACTTACTGCTCTTTGGTAACTAAATAAGGAATCTCTAAGAACCTCGTAGTGAACTTGTAATTTGCTTTTTTTCCATTTTCTCTCATTTCGCCTACATTGCTTTCTGATATCCCGCGTGTTATCATTTAGCCAGGGGTTTATCTTTGTTTTATTGCTTATCGGTCTGAGCGGGGCAATAGTGTCTAAAATGTCGATACAGGTTGAATTTAGCAGAGTCCAATGCTCGTCAACATCTAAATGCTGAAGAGAAGTTTCCAGCATCAAGGTATTACTTTTAGTTTTAAACAGGGCTGAAAAGTCTTCATTTGAGGTGCTGCTTAATTTTCTTGACCAGCGCTTTGGTTCCTCTTGAGATATTGGTAGGATGGCTGTAGTAGTCTTAAAGATGATTGGCATATGGTCAGAAAAGTTGGTCTCACAGATGTTTACAGCATCAATTTGCAGGTTGTGGGTTAGAATTAAGTCTAAAATGTGACCTAGTTTATGAGTAGGGCTTTTAACCCATTGTGTTAGATCAAACGACTCAGTCACATTTAAAAATTCACTTGAAAGGGTGTCATTTGCGCAACAAATATGAACATTAAAATCTCCCAGAATTAAGAAGCAGTCATAGTTTGTGGACAATGCACTCAAAAGATCAGAGAGTTCCTGGATAAAAACCCTGTTTGGCTTTGGGGGTCGGTAGATTAGAGCCACCGTAACTGGGTTTGTGGTTACAATTTGAAACAGTTGTAGTTCAAAACTCTTCGGCGGTTCAACCGTGAGTAATTTGCAGTGAGTGGATTTTTTGTAAATAGTCATTAATCCTCCCCCGCGACCAGACGGGCGAGGGGAATTTAAACAAACATATCCCTCGGGCAACAGTTCAGACAGTGGTGATGAGTCTCCTACCTTTAGCCAGGTTTCTGATATGAAGAAGAAGTCCAGATCGTTTGTCGTGATAAAATCATTTAGGATAAAGGTTTTGTTTACCACCGAGCGGGCGTTTGTCAGTGCCAGCTTGATTGGTATTAAATCCTTAACCAGGCGGTTTACATGGCGCAAACTGCGGAGATTCTTATGATCCACACCTCTCCCCTTTAGGCGTGGTGGCCCGAACCTTCCGGGGACTCTGTGGGCGCTTAACCCCACCTGTTGAAACCAGCCGCATGGTCCCTCCAGGAAACGACGCGAGAAGAAGCGGCCCTGGACATCTCCCGGCGGGAACAATGATGTCCCTCCGCTGGACATAAGATGAGGTGTCTGCCGCGTCTTCAGTTTGACCGCGAAGCCGGCTCGGCATCCCCTTTTTCGCCGACGTTTTTTCCGTGACGCATCGTATGCCGGGCGCCAGAGATGGCCAGGAACGCTGGCCAGGAAGGGAGGGGGATCACGGCTCTCTCCTGCACACTGGGCTGTCAACGCATCATTTAAGTTTGATTTGATGGACAAAAGTTGGTCCCGGTCGTACGATAGAAGTCCACAAATTTGTTTCGTTAAGCAGTTTAGGCACAGTAAAAACAACACAGTAAAACATC
The DNA here is from genome assembly GCA_033366665.1 of Phoxinus dragarum. Classification (NCBI taxonomy): domain Eukaryota; kingdom Metazoa; phylum Chordata; class Actinopteri; order Cypriniformes; family Leuciscidae; genus Phoxinus; species Phoxinus dragarum. The sequence continues at coordinate 25,197 of JARPMJ010006111.1, forward strand.
CCCCAGACAGACGGCTTGCCACACACATCGGCGCCATCTTGAATACATTAAAGTCCATTTAAGGGATTGGCATTTAAAGACATTGTAAACTCAATTGGAGTTAGACAACACGTGTCAGGACCCACTCATTGTCGTAATCATACTCTAGATCTAATACTATCACATGGAATAGATGTTGATGCCGTTGAAATACTGCAGCAGAGCGATGACATCTCAGATCACTATCTAGTCTCGTGTAAATTACATTTAGCCAAGGCTGCAAAGCCGACTCCGTGTTATAAATATGTTAGACTGATCACTTCTGCCACTAAAGATTGCTTTATCAATAATCTTCCTGATCAGTTTCATCATCCCGGATAGCTTAGAAGAACTTGATATTGTGACAGAAACTTTTAACTCTCTCTTTTCCAGCACTTTAGACACAGTTGCTCCGCTGCGCTTAAAGAAGATTAAAGAACATAGTCCGACGCCGTGGCACAACGAGCACACTCACACACACACACTCACACACACACACACTCAGGCCCTTAAGAGAGCAGCCAGAAAAATGGAGAGCAACTGGAAGAAAACAAAACTAGAGGTGTTTCGGATTTCATGGAAGGAGAGCTCGATTGCTTACAGAGAGGCTTTAAAAGCTGCTAGATCTGCTTATTTTTCAACCCTATTAGAAGAAAATAAACATAATCCTAGGTATTTATTTGAAACAGTGGCTAAACTAATGAAAAAGAAAGCTTCAAGCCCAGAAGTTCCCAAGCAACACAGCAGTAATGACTTTATGAACTTCTTCACTTATAAGAACGATAATATCAAGGACAAAATTATAACTATGCAACCGTCTAATACAGTATCGCATCAGGAAGTGCATTGTAGTCTCCCTGAGGGAAAATTTGATTCATTCGTTGCTATAGGAGAGGAAGAATTTTGCAAACTCGTCAAATCATCTAAATCGACAACGTGTATGTTAGACCCTATACCGACTAAGCTGCTGAAAGAGATGCTTCCAGATGTCATAGATCCTCTTCTTAATATCATTAATTCATCTTTGTCTCTAGGATACGTACCAAAAACCTTTAAGCTAGCTATGATTAAACTGCTTGTTAAAAAAACGCAACTTGATCCTACAAAACTAGTCAATTACAGGTCGATCTCGAATCTGCCTTTTTTGTCAAAGATATTCGAAAAAGCAGTATCCTCTCAACTGTGTTCTTTTCTTGAAAGAAATGATATCTGCGAGGATTTCCAGTCCGGATTTAGACCGTACCATAGTACCGAGACAGCTCTCGTTAAAGTCACAAATTATTTGCTCTTATCATCCGATCGTGGTTGTATCTCTCTATTAGTATTACTTGATCTTAGTGCTACATTTGACACCATTGACCACAACATCCGACCACAACAAATAGACTCGAACATTATGTTGGCATTAGTGGAATTGCACTAGCATGGTTTAAATCATACTTATCTGACCGTTATCAGTTTGTAGCAGTAAATGAAGAGATGTCTTATCAATCACAAGTTCAGTATGGCGTACCACAAGGCTCAGTACTAGGACCGCTGCTGTTCACTCTGTACATGCTACCATTAGGAGATATCATTAGGAAACATGGAATTAGCTTTCACTGTTATGCCGACGATACTCAGCTGTATATTTCTTCAAAACCTAACGAAACTTACCAATTCACAAAATTAACGGAATGCATAGCTGATATAAAAAACTGGATGACTAGTAATTTCCTACTACTAAATTCAGAAAAAACAGAGATTCTAATTATAGGACAAAAAACTTCCACACGTAATAACCTAGAGTACTGTCTAACACTTGATGATGCTCTGTTAAGTCTTCGTCGTCGGTTAGGAACCTGGGTGTGCTCTTTGATACCAATCTTTCATTTGAAAGTCACGTGTCTAGTATCTGTAAAACCACTTTTTTCCATCTTAAAAATATATCTAAATTACGCCATATGCTCTCATTGACAAATGCGGAACAATTACTTCATGTGTTCATGACCTCAAGGCTAGATTATTGTAATGCTCTACTTGGTGGTTGCCCTGTACACTTAACAAACAAACTACAGCTAGTTCAAAACGCAGCCGCTCGAGTTCTTACCAGAACCAGGAAGTATGACCATATTAGCCCCGTTCTGTCAACACTGCATTGGCTGCCTATTAAACATCGTATACATTTTAAAATATTGCTGATTACTTACAAATCACTAAATGGTTTATCTCCGCAGTACTTGAGCGAGCTCTTAACGCATTATAGTCCTTCACGTCTATTGCGATCTCAAAACTCCGGCCAGTTAATAATACCTAGAATATCAGAATCGACTGCTGGCGGTAGATCATTTTCCTATTTAGCACCAAAACTTTGGAACAGTCTTCCTACCATTGTCCGGGAAGCAGACACACTCTGTCAGTTCAAAGCTAGATTAAAGACACATCTCTTTGATCTAGCATTCACATAATGCATTATAGACTTCTATAACTTAATGTTAGGCTGCATAGATTATAGATGATCATAGATGAGTGGCTGCTGGGTAGTGGCTCGGTGCGTGAGAGGAACTACACCATTTGCTGGTGTGGTTATCCAGACAACCATCATCCGATGCATGGAGTCGGCTTTGCTGTGCGGAACACCCTGCTGTCCACCGTCTCTCAACCAACAGCTTGCTCTCCACACCTAATGTCCCTGCGGATGTCACACTCGGCTGGCTTTCTCACTCTCCTCTCTGCCTATGCACCCACTCTTGACGCGACTCCTGAGGACAAGGATGCCTTTTATGCCCACGTTAGCGAGGTCATTCATTCTGTACCGGCCGGGGAGGATTTAGCTCTGCTTGGGGACTTCAACGCCAGAGTTGGAGGGGATGTCACTGCCTGGAGGCCAATCTTGGGTAATTTTGGTTTTGGTAGCATCAATGACAACGGCCAACGTCTCCTCGAGTTGTGCGCTGCTCTTGGCCTATGCTTACCGGGTTCCTTCTCGTCTGGAACTATCAGATCCAAGGTTACCTGGATGCATCCCCGGTCCAAACACTGGCACCAACTTGATTACATTATTGTCAGGAGCCACCAACTCAACGCTGTCAAGAGGTACAGGAGTATGCACTCTGCAGACTGTGACACCGACCACATCCTTGTCCGCTGCACTCTAAAACTCACCCCAAAGAAGATTCACAGTGCCACTCCAAAGCCCACTTCAAAGCTAAACATTGAGCTGATGCAGAAACATGAATACGTGGCAAGTTTTCGTGCGCGTATGGAGGGCCTTCACTTCAGAGTTGACAGCACTCCTGAAAACACCTGGGCCGAGCTAAGAGGTTCCATGACGGAGGCTGCATCTGAGATCTTTGGTCTTTGGACGGTTTCTGACAGTGTGTGCAGAGATTCTTTGGTTCTGCAAACCGATTGTTGCAGCCACAGTCCAGGTGGCGGGTCTCAGACGATCTTGGAGGTGAAGAGGCTGGATGTGGAGGCCCTGGGCTGGTGTGGGCACACGTGGTCTACGGTTGTGAGGCCGGTTGGATGTACTGCCAAATTCTCTGAAACGCCTTTGGAGACGGCTTATGGCAGAGGAATGAACATTCAATTCTCGGGCAACAGCTCTGGTGGACATTCCTGCAGTCAGCAACCGCACGCTCCCTCAAAACTCACGACGTCTGTGGCATTGTGCTGTGTGATAAAACTGACCATTTTACAGTGGCCTTTTATTGTGGACAGCCTAAGGCACACCTGTGCAATAATCATGCGGTCTAATCAGCATCTTGATATGCACACCTGTGAGGTGGAGGATTATATCGGCAGAGAAGTGCTCACTAACACAGATTAAGACAGATTTGTGAACAATATTTGAGAGAAATAGGCCTTTTGTGTACATAGAAAAAGTCTTAGATCTTTGAGTTCAGCTCATGAAAAATAGGGGCAAAAACAAAAGTGTTGCGTTTATCATTTTGTTCAGTGTACACATTATATATATATAATTGTGATGGCTAAGGCCACACTGAGTGAACAATTCATTTGAATGGTTCTTGTTTACTTTGTTTATTTGTACATTTTTATGTAACTATTTTGTTTCTTTAAATATAAGTTGCCCAAACATTGGAACTGAGGAGCTACGTTGTCTCTTTAGCATTTTAACCCTCAAAAAGCAACAAAGCCAATAACCATTTATTTCTAGACTGCACGCTAGTGAGTAAATGAAACCACGACCAATATATGGGTTTAACATTTTATTTAAGTTTGTTTGAATGTGTACATCTTACCCGTTGTTCCGCCGGGATCCATGACTGCAGCATGGACCAAAAGGTTTGGAATTAAAGGGGTGTGGCCTTTCCTGATGTCCTTTATATCTCCTTTTGGGAATTATGGGAAATGTAGTTTTGGGACAATATACGGTGTTGTAAAAAGCACTATATAAATAAGGGTGACATGATATATTTGAATTTTTTAATTGATAAATGCAGACCATAGAAAATGGTTTAGTGATTTGGATTAATAAAAGACTGAAGTGCTGCAAGACTAGCCCACAGGAAACACTGAAGCGATCTGATTGGCTGCAGGATCAGCAGAGGCCAATCAGCTTGTGCCATGAGGTGAGGATGTGTAAAGGACCTCTAGATGAAAAAAGCTGAAATCAAATGGATACAAGGGAACAGATTCATATAATACTTTATTAGATTGATAAGGATTGAGCAGATAGAGGTGTCTTCCACAGGTCCTCCTCACATGGGCCGCTCTCGGGGTCGAGTGACGAACTGCCACCACAGCGGAGGAAGATCCCCTTCCCTGCGGGCCGGAGGAAGAGCCTCAGATGTGGGGCCCTCGGCAGGGGTTTCAGCCTGAAGCTGCTGGACCTGCAGAACAAGAGGATTCAGCGTTACTGGGGTCACTGGGGGGATTCAGCGTTACTGGGGTCACTGGGGGGGGATTCAGCGTTACTGGGGTCACTGGGGGGGATTCAGCGTCACTGAGGTCACTGGGGGGGATTCAGCGTCACTGGGGGGATTCAGCGTTACTGGGGGGATTCAGCGTCACTGGGGTCACTGGGGGGATTCAGCGTCACTGGGGTCACTGGGGGGATTCAGCGTTACTGGCGTCACTGGGGTCACTTGGGGGATTCAGCGTTACTGGGGGGATTCAGCGTCACTGGGGTCACTGGGGGGATTCAGCGTCACTGGGGTCACTGGGGGGATTCAGCGTTACTGGCGTCACTGGGGTCACTTGGGGGAGTCAGCGTTACTGGGGTCACTGGGGGATTCAGCGTTACTGGCGTCACTGGGGGATTCAGCGTTACTGGCGTCACTGGGGGGATTCAGCGTTACTGGCGTCACTGGGGGGATTCAGCGTTACTGGCGTCACTGGGGGGGATTCAGCGTCACTGGGGTCACTGGGGAGATTCAGCGTTACTGGGGGGATTCAGCGTCACTGGGGTCACTGGGGGGATTCAGCATTAGTGGCGTCACTGGGGTCACTAGGGGGATTTAGCGTTACTGGGGTCACTGGGGGATTCAGCGTTACTGGGGTCACTGGGGGGATTCAGTGTTACTGGGGTCACTGGGGGGATTCAGCATCACTGGGGTCACTGGGGGGATTCAGCATCACTGGGGTCACTGGGGGGATTCAGCATCACTGGGGTCACTGGGGGGATTCAGCGTCACTGGGGTCGATTCAGCATTACTGAGGTCACTGGGGGGATTCAGCGTCACTGGGGGATTCAGCGTCAATGGGGATTCAGCGTCACTGGGGGGATTCAGCGTCACTGGGGGGATTCAGCGTCACTGGGGGGATTCAGCGTCACTGGGGGAAATCAGCGTCACTGGGGGGATTCAGCGTCACTGGGGGATTCAGCGTCACTGGGGGGATTCAGCGTCACTGGGGGGATTCAGCGTCACTGGGGGGATTCAGCGTCACTGGGGTCACTGGGGGGATTCAGCGTCACTGGGGTCACTGGGGGGGATTCAGCGTCACTGGGGTCACTGGGGGGGATTCAGCGTCACTGGGGTCGATTCAGCGTTACTGGGGTCACTGGGGGGATTCAGTGTTACATGGGTCACTGGGGGGATTCAGCGTTACTGGGGTCACTGGGGGGGATTCAGCGTTACTGGGGTCATTCAGCGTTACTGGGGTCACTGGGGGATTCGGCGTAACTGGGGTCACTGTGGGCATTCAGCGTCACTGGGGTCACTGAGGGGGATTCAGCGTTACTTGGGGGATTCAGCGTCACTGGGGGGGATTCAGCGTTACTGGGGTCACTGGGGGGGATTCAGCGTTACTGGGGTCACTGTGGGGATTCAGCGTTACTGGGGTCACTGTGGGGATTCAGCGTTACTGGGGTCACTGTGGGGTCTCAGCGTTACTGGGGTCACTGTGGGGATTCAGCGTTACTGGGGGGATTCAGCGTTACTGGGGTCACTGGGGGGGATTCAGCGTTACTGGGGTCACTGTGGGGATTCAGCGTCACTGGGGTCACTGAGGGGGATTCAGCGTTACTGGCGTCACTGGGGGGGGATTCAGCGTTACTGGGGTCACTGGGGTGGATTCAGCGTTACTGGGGTCACTGGGGGAGATTCAGCGTCACTGGTGGGGGATTCAGCGTTACTGGCGTCACTGGGGGGGGTTCAGCGTTACTGGGGTCACTGGGGGGGGTTCAGCGTTACTGGGGGGATTCAGCATTACTGGGGTCAGTGGGGGGGATTCAGCGTTACTGGCGTCAGTGGGGGAGATTCAGCGTCACTGGTGGGGGATTCAGCGTTACTGGCGTCACTGGGGGGGGTTCAGCGTTACTGGGGGGGGTTCAGCGTTACTGGGGGGATTCAGCATTACTGGGGTCAGTGGGGGGGATTCAGCGTTACTGGCGTCAGTGGGGGGGATTCAGCGTTACTGGCGTCACTGGGGGGGATTCAGCGTTACTGGCATCACTGGGGGGGATTCAGTGTTACTGGCATCACTGGGGGGGATTCAGTGTTACTGGCATCACTGGGGGGGATTCAGTGTTACTGGGGTCACTGGGGGGGATTCAGCGTTACTGGCGTCACTGGGGGGGATTCAGCGTTACTGGGGTCACTGGGGGGGATTCAGCGTTACTGGGGTCACTGGGGGGGGATTCAGTGTTACTGGGGTCACTGGGGGGGATTCAGCGTTACTGGGGTCACTGTGGGGGATTCAGTGTCACTGGGGGGGATTCAGCGTTACTGGGGTCACTGGGGGTATTCAGCGTTACTGGGGTCACTGTGGGGGATTCAGCGTTACTGGGGTCACTGTGGGGGATTCAGTGTCACTGGGGGGATTCAGCGTTACTGGGGTCACTCGGGGGATTCAGCGTTACTGGGGTCACTGGGGGGGATTCAGTGTCACTGGGGGGGATTCAGCGTTACTGGGGTCACTGGGGGGATTCAGCGTTACTGGGGTCACTGGGGGGATTCAGCATTACTGGGGTCACTGGGGGGATTCAGCGTTACTGGGGTCACTGGGGGGATTCAGCACTGGGGGGATTCAGCTTACTGGGGTCACTGGGGGGATTCAGCGTTACTGGGGTCACTGGGGGGATTCAGCGTTACTGGGGTCACTGTGGGGGATTCAGTGTCACTGGGGGGATTCAGCGTTACTGGGGTCACTGGGGGATTCAGCGTTACTGGGGTCACTGGGGGGGATTCAGTGTCACTGGGGGGGATTCAGCGTTACTGGGGTCACTGGGGGGATTCAGCGTTACTGGGGTCACTGGGGGGATTCAGATTCACTGCAGTTACTGGGGTCACTGGGGGGATTCAGCGTTACTGGGGTCACTGGGGGGATTCAGCATTTCAGCGTTACTGGGGTCACTGGGGGGATTCAGCGTTACTGGGGTCACTGGGGGGGATTACTGGGGTCACTGGGGGGGTTACTGGGGTCACTGGGGGGATTCATTACACTGGGGGGGGATTCAGCGTTACTGGGGTCACTGGGGGGGATTCAGCGTCACTGGGGGGGATTCAGCGTTACTGGGGTCACTGTGGGGGATTCAGCGTCACTGGGGGGGATTCAGCGTTACTGGGGTCACTGGGGGGATTCAGCGTTACTGGAGTCACTGGGAGGATTCAGCGTCACTGGGGGGGATTCAGCGTTACTGGGGTCAATGGGAGGATTCAGCGTTACTGGGGTCACTGGGAGGATTCAGCGTTACTGGGGTCACTGGGAGGATTCGGCGTTACTGCGGTCACTGGAGTCACTGGGGGGATTCAGCGTTACTGGGGTCAAATGTCCTGGTAGACAGCTGCGTTCACACTGGACTTCAAGCATCTGGGATTGTGTGCCTCTCCTCATTTCCTCCAGACTCTGGGACCTTGGTTTCCAAATGAGATGCAAAATTAGCTCTCATCAGAAAAGAGGACTTTGGTCCACTGTGCTTTATAAAATCCAGAGTCAGCCGTCTACCAGGACATTTTCAGAGCACTTCATGCTTCCTTCATTTTCCAGCAGGATTTGCACCTGCCCACACTGCCAAAAGAACCAAAACATGGTACAATGACCATGGGTTAGGTCACTGTGTGAAATCACTGTGTGATTTCATGTAATATTCTAATTTTCTGGGATTTTGATTTCGTGGGTTTCATAAGCTGTAAGCCATAATCATCAAAATGATAACAAATAAAGGCTTGAAATATCTCACTCTGCATGTAATGAGCCTATGAACCAGGTTTAATCTTCTGCAGTACAAGTGGACTATGAGAGTTTATATAACTACAGAATTACTACATACATTTTAATCCCCAAATTCCCAATCCATGAATAAAATGCCACCTAGAGTTAGGAACTTGATATTGCTTATGGAAGTGTCCCCAAGTTCAACTTTTTTGGGAAAGGGTTTTGCATCACTGGTGGTGAAACAATGTCCCCAAATATACTAAACTTTGCTTATGTCATATTTCCCCTGTAACTTGAACTAGCTAAGTAAATGTTGATCTGCTTATTACAAGCAAAACCTGTAGTCGCTTGCCATTGGAAAAACAAAGAAAGCCCTAATTTTAAACAATGGTTACAAGAATTGTCTTATGTTTGGCTTTGGAAAAACTCATTAAGGGAAAACCTGAAAAGTTTTTACAAGTATGGAATTCCTTACATTTCCCAAATCCCAAATATTTTATCGTCTGTGTAACCTGGCTGTTAATGGACCATTTCTGATATTAAAGTACCACTGTTGTGTATATGCACAGTTGTGGTCAGAATTATCTGCACCCCTGGTAAAAATTATCAAAGATGGCTGTAAAAAATATATCTACATTGTTTATGCTTTAACCGCAGTCCGCCAGATCCAGGCCGTATCCGGATCTGATGAAGGACCTGCGCCTGCGGACAATAACTTTAATCTAGAGCTGTGGTAAAGCCTAAACACTCTGTTACGCTAATTTCTATTATCACTGTGAAGCTGCTTTGAAACAATCCATACTGTTAAAAGCGCTGTAAAGGTGACTTGACTTGAACTTTCTTTTTTTTTTTAAATGCACAGAAATTAATGAAAGAATTGAAAGTGAAAAAAAAAAAAAAAAAAACACATTATGAAATCAATGTTTTTCTCCTAAACACATTGGCCATAATATTGGCACCCCAATATTTTTTTTTCTGCAAGTAATATATATAAATATATACCAGGGTGACTAGAAACATTAAATTGTCTAGCCATGACTTGTTTCACAGGAGTTTAAATATAAGGAAACACAAATTCCCTTATTCATCACACGGAGTAAAACCACAGAATATAGTTCTAATGTGCATCAAAAGATTGTTGAGCTTGCGCTTGTTGAAAAGAAAAATAGCTTTTTGGCAGCAAACCCACCAGATGTGATTGGTGCTAACAGAGATAACACATTTTTTTGGATGAGAGTTCAAAAGGATAAACAATGCAGATATATTTTTTTACAGACATCTTTGATCATATTTACTGTGCCAATAGCCCTGACCACAACTGTATAGTACAGCTGTTTGTAGTTTTGCTTTTCTTGTTTTTTTTCCTCCTATTTAATCGAATCGGTCTCAAAGACACTAAAAGCCTTGGACAAGTGCATGTTGGGAAAAATACTATGGAAGTAAATGGGGCTCATCCACTGCTTGATTACCAGCATTCTTCAGAATCGCATCTTGTGTGTTCATACGAAGCTCAAGCACTCTTCGGCCTTGGCGATGTTATTTGGTGGTGTTCTGTGTGTGTGTGTTTGACTTTCTACGGCATTTGGGACAACGCTCAGCCTCATCGGCGCTCTCTTCTAACCTGCGAGGTCAAAACTGACCTACATCTAAGGATTGGCGACAGCTATCCTAACTAATGGCGATAGTCACCTCTATCTGCTCACACGTGTGAAATTGTTTATGGTTTTATATTCTCTTAGCCAATCAGATGTATGATGATGCGATGCTTGCCCTTGCAAAATGGTATAATTGGTGTATTATTTTGTGTAAGGTAGAGTTGGCTTGCGACCTCCTCGTGAGACTTTGACGCTTGCTCTACCAATGAAACTGCAAACTATTCTTCAGTAAATGTTTATCCTTTAGATTGAACTTCACGACTCCTGGTCATCTTTTCCACATATCTGGGGCCTCATTTATAAACGTTGCGTACGCACAAAAGAAGGCGTACGCCGCTCTCTACGCAATAATTGGTATTTATAAAAAGCAAACTTCACGGGAAAATGTGCGGTCCTTCACGCAAGCTCTGACCCAGGCGTACGCACAAAAACGGGTGAAATGATAAATGGCGACACCGTCGGCAGATGGAAGAAATACGTGAAAGTGTTTGAACCGTTGTGTAAAAGAAATGGCAATACTGCCTCTCATAAATAACATGAAGACTTCACAATTCCTACAATTAACAGCCTACACGAACACCCGTTTGATCGATCTGTAGTGTAAAACAAAAAAAATCAAACGAAAACTACAACAGAAATGCAAATTAACACATATTTGCAAAAAGAAAAGTGAAATATGTTCTGCAATAATATTGGCATTTTATGCAATTCATCCTCATAAATAATATGGTAAACACAACGAAATAATGTACAAAACTGATATTCTCGTCAATGTGTCCGTCTGGCGGAGCAGATATAGATGCAATTATAGACAGACAGACAGACAGACAGACAGACAGACAGACAGACAGACAGACAGACAGACAGACAGACAGACAGACAGACAGATAGACAGATAGATAGATAGATAGATAGCCTAGATGTAGACTATTAATTGTCCACTGGGGAAAGTTGTTTTCATAGTAAAAAAAAATTCATCAGCTACGGAATAGTAGCCTATTCATGCATATGCCTTTAGTTTGTTTTATTTTTGATAAAATAACGTATGACGTATGTCTCAACCATTCAGAAAGCTGCAAGAAATGACATTTGCACTGAACTATTTCCCATTTCCACGTAGATTTATCTAGGCTAACCGACATCTGTAGCTTGTCAGATGCAATTAAATGGATGGAAATAAAATGCCCCATCACAATGCGTATAACGCACAATGGCTGATCTTGTCCGACCATTTCTTTTTTGTTTCGGCCACGGTCCGTTGTGAGGCTACAGCATTTACGGCGTCTGCAACCTTTTGCCACTCAAGTACCTTTTTGGCATTAGTAATGCCCACACTGTGCCCTCAAAACAACATTTTCTCCTCGCCAACGATAACTTCTACTTCACATTGAGTGAAGTTACTTTTTTTTTTTATTTCCTCTCTGTGTTTGCCATGATTTCGCAATCGATGAATATTAACTTGTGGGCGTTTCACGGAATATTTATGGGCAACTAGGGGCGTGACATGAAGCCGCAAAAGCTGCGCTACATTTAGAATTGAATGTGATTTATTAAGGGAAACTGCGTAGGATGTGCGTGCGCACGGTTTTATAAATCCGAATATTTCTGTGCGTACGCACGTCCTATGTTTCATCCGTACGCCACTTCTGACGCAAATCCTACGCAAAGTTTTATAAATGAGGCCCCTGGTCTCGGGTCTTATAACTGTTAACCCCTAACAACTTTAAGGAGCAAAGGTGTAAAGCATGTGGTGTGATGTGTGTAAGGAGAAGCACCTCTCGATCCCAGCTCTGAGCCCGAAGCTTCTTCCACTGCTCCCTCTTAGCAAAGTAATCCGGATACATGGCTTTCTCCGACGGGTGCCAGTGATCCAGACACCATTCAGGGACCTGGAGGAGAACAGGGAATCAGGAGAACAGGGAATCAGGAGAACAGGGAATCAGGAGAACAGGGAATCAGGAGAACGGGGAATCAGGAGAACGGGGAATCAGGAGAACAGGGAATCAGGAGAACAGGGAATCAGGAGAACGGGGAATCAGGAGAACAGGGAATCAGGAGAACAGGGAATCAGGAGAACAGGGAATCAGGAGAACAGGGAATCAGGAGAACAGGGAATCAGGAGAACAGGGAATCAGGAGAACGGGGAATCAGGAGAACGGGGAATCAGGAGAACGGGGAATCAGGAGAACGGGGAATCAGGAGAACAGGGAATCAGGAGAACAGGGAATCAGGAGAACAGGGAATCAGGAGAACAGGGAATCAGGAGAACAGGGAATCAGGAGAACAGGGAATCAGGAGAACAGGGAATCAGGAGAACAGGGAATCAGGAGAACAGGGAATCAGGAGAACAGGGAATCAGGAGAACAGGGAATCAGGAGAACAGGGAATCAGGAGAACAGGGAATCAGGAGAACAGGGAATCAGGAGAACAGGGAATCAGGAGAACAGGGAATCAGGAGAACGGGGAATCAGGAGAACAGGGAATCAGGAGAACAGGGAATCAGGAGAACAGGGAATCAGGAGAACAGGGAATCAGGAGAACAGGGAATCAGGAGAACAGGGAATCAGGAGAACAGGGAATCAGGAGAACAGGGAATCAGGAGAACGGGGAATCAGGAGAACGGGGAATCAGGAGAACAGGGAATCAGGAGAACAGGGAATCAATGACAGCAAGAAAGAGTTGAGGACACTCATCAGCCCACGCTCAGCAGATCGGGTGAATCCCAGACACTGAAGAAGCTGAACAGTTTTAAACAGTCTCTCAAACAGTGTTGCCATGGCGAGGCAATACATTTATGGCGAAAAAAGAAACATTAAATCAAGCAAATCTATTCTAGTAGACCCATAAAGAAAATATAAACCTGTAAATGAGCATAATAAGCCCCTTTAAGGAGATTTTAAATCTATGATTTACTCGTTGCGTCTCAGTTTGTCTACCTACACTACACCCTAACGCAGGGTTCCTCAAACTCGGTCCTGGAGGGCCACTGTCCTGCACAGTTTACCTCCAACCCTGATCAAACACACCGAGCTGGGAGTTTCTAGTGATCCTGAAGACATTGCTTAGCTTGTTCAGGTGTGTTTGATCAGTGTTGGAGTTAAACTCTGCAGGACAGCGGCCCTCCAGGACCGAGTTTGAGGAACCCTGCCCTAAAGTATGTACTCTTTTTGTGAAGAAAAAGTAGATACTTATCAGTGTGTAGTAGAAGACTAGACAAGCTTTGGGACATACTATCACGTCATACAATTGCGTCTTCAACGGCTGCTCTCTGTCACATCATGACACACAATCAATCAATCATCCTGTAACAGTAAACTGGCATGTCAATCATCCTGTAACAGTAAACTGGCATGTCAATCATCCTGTAACAGTAAACTGGCATGTCAATCATCCTGTAACAGTAAACTGGCATGTCAATCATCCTGTAACAGTAAACTGGCATGTCAATCATCCTGTAACAGTAAACTGGCATGTCAATCATCTTGTCAAAAAAAAAAAATCCTCCACATTTAATTTAATTTCCTACTGTATCGGAGAGAAATGCAGAAGCGCGTTGATCTGCAGTCGCGGGTCTTCCATGCAGAGACTCTCTCAATATTGATGTGTATAAAGTTAATGGCCAAACAGATCTTTATAAAATCCACATACATTGTTATTAGGGCTGTGCAAAAATATCGATACAGCTAACTATCACGATATTTCTTCCCACGATAGTGTATCGATATTCTAACCTCTAGTAACAAGCTCTTTTCTCTGAGATAAGCAAACTAGTCTAACCATCCTCCGTAGCTATTGCGGGGTCTGCTGATCTCTGTGAAAGTTTTCAGTCTTTTTTCCTACAAAACAATTGATAACATTTATCAATCTTTTTCTTCGACTACCACTCCCCATTCAACTCCATATTTGATAGGTTGTCCATTAGACACTTTCTTACTCACAAATACATCTGTGGTTGAAAAACTGATTATCAAATCTAACTCTACCTCCTGTGCACTCGATCTTATTCCAACATAACTTCTAAAAACTCTTTGCCTTCACTTATTCATCCTATTACTCACATTATTGACAGATCTCTTGCTTAATCTGAAAGTAGCGGCCATCACTCCAATTCTCAAGAAGTCCGTCCTCGACGCTATTCAGAACAACTATAGACCAATATCGAACCTCGCTTTCGTTGGCAAGCTACTTGAGAAGGTAGTTGTGGCACAACTGCAGTCACACTTAGAGAGACATAATCTATTTGAACCACTACAATCTGGTTTCCGTCCATATCACAGCACAGAAACCGCTCTTTTAAAAGTGCTAAACGATCTCCTTCTGGCTTCTGATGCTGGTGCACATAGTATGCTGGTTCTTCTGGACCTCAGTGCAGCATTTGACACTGGTTTATCACTGGTGCGGCTCTTCGGTGGTTGACTTCATATCTATCGGATAGACAGCAATTCGTTAGGATAGGTGAGAATCGATCACGTACTGTCACTATTTCTCATGGTGTACGTCAAGGTTCTGTACTTGGTCCTCTTTTATTTCTCATTTATTTGCTGCCACTAGCCAGATCATCAGACGGCATGGTCTCAACTTTCATAGTTACGCTGATGACATTCAAATTTATTTAACGATTAACCCCAAATCAGCTTGTCCACTTGCTTCTGTTATCTCCTGCCTCCAGGAACTTAAAACATGATGTCTGATAACTTCTTACAGCTTAATGCTGGGAAAACTGAAATCCTGTTAATTGGCCCCAAATCACAGAGTTTACCCGGACACGACATTTCTATTGATATTGATGGTGTTCAGATCAGGCCTTCAAAAACTGTGCGGAGCCTGGGAGTTTAGTTTGACCCCACGTTATGCTTTCTTTCACACATCGGTCTGACTGTCAAATCGTGCTTCTTTCACCTGCGGAATATTGTTCGTATACGCTCCTCTCTTAACCTTGGAGATGCCAAAACTGTGCCTTCATAACTTCCAGATTGGACTACTGTAACTCCCTATACAGCGGCCTACCCAGCAAAGCAATACATCGCCTTCAGATGGGACAAAACGCTGCTGCTCGAGCACTTGCATATAATAAAAGATCTGCACATATTACCCCATCCTTCATCAACTTCACTGGCTTCCTGTGGTCAACCGCATCCAGTTTAAATTATTGGTCTTAGTTTATAAAGCCTGTCACGCCCCACACCTCAATACCCAACCATACCTCCCTGCCCGGACTCTTAGATCTAGTAACGGAAATCTGCTCGTCGTTCCCAGGTTTAAACTCTACTGTGGGCGGCAGGGCTTTTAGTGTTGTAGGCCCCAAGCTATGGAACAAGCCTAACCCTTGACGTTCGTGCCATCGACAACCTCCAGATCGTCCAATCAAAACTCATATTTACCATGCTCAATAAATCATCTTCAATTCTATTTCTCTGTCCACAACTCTCTCACCTTTATTTTATTTTACATACTCTGTCAAAAATCTTATTTTGCTAAAAAAGCTTATGTTTGTTATCTTTGACTCATGTTCATTAGTTGTGTTCGCTCGTCTCCATCTGCTTGATATAGCCTAATAAGCTGATTGCCTGTTTCTTTTGTCTGTCTACCATTGGTATTACTTTGTGAAGCGACCTTGGGTTCTTGAAAGGCGCTATAAAAAATAAGCATATTATTAAAATAAACAATTAAAATAAACATATTCATATCGATACTTTTTTAAAAATCATGTTTTAAACGGATTTAAAATGACGTTAGCATTTTATCAAATTCAAATGTGTCAAACGACCTCCTCAGTTTCAGTAGATCGCTGACTTACTGTCGACGTGCGTAAGCAGGGTTAACGGGAGCGAGCATGGCGGGAAATACACAGGATAATAACGGCAACAAGCTTCCGTCTTCCTCAGCTCGTGCAGAGATGATAACTAGGGATGGCCCGATACCGATACCAGTATCGGGTATCGGCCCGATACTGAGCTCATGTACTCGTACTTAGGGTTGGGCATCGTTTTGATTTGAACGATTCTGATTCCGATTCCGATTCTTCCTTTCGATTTCGGTTCTTTTCGATTCTCGATTCCGATTCTTTGAGGGGCAGAGTCATTTTATTTTGATCCGAATGTTCCAATACATATAAATAAAACATCTCCAGTTAACTAGCAGAGCATTCATGTCGTTCGTTTGATAAATAAGAGACGATCTAGCACTGAAATGTGCGATCATTGGCGCGGATACAGTGTTTTGTCTTCTGGCTCGCGCACACCGCACTGTCTTCACTCGGACGCGCGCTTCAATTCGTTGAGGAGACTCTCTATTCGTTCCGGTCAAATCACAAAATATAATGCACACAAACGTGTCCCTGCTTGATATACAACCACTGATGACGAGCATAATCGGTTTTGATGAGAAAAAAATAACTATACGAGTGCGGTTTAGAACCCAGAACATCTGAGACGCTTGACGAAAGTTCTACCACTGGACCATTAAGGTACACGTTAAATAAGTGCAGCGGATTTATGCATTTATTCATACAATAATTATTGGCACTGACAACATGTATTACATCTCATTAAACGACAACTTAAACCCCATGTACTATTTAAATCGATTGTTGGACTTAATGTTATTGTACATATATGTGATTTAGCATTGTATTACCAACCCCCACCCCACCTGTCCCACCCACTTTTTAAAACAAAGTTACGCCACTGGACACTCCTTGTTAATTTGTACTCCATGCAGTTTGTCAAGTGTTGCACTGTGGAGTGCCGACTCAGGCTTTTTAAAAGTGAAATAAAGCCACACTTTTGAGCGCCGCTTACCGTGCTCCAAGGCTGCAACAGAACAAGCGGGGGCACTTTCGAAAAATCCGGTGGCCACTATGGAAACCAAAACTTGCGCGGAACCGATGATCGGAATCGAATTATTTTTTTCTAAACGATTCCAATGGCATCGTTATTTTTTAAACGGTTCCAAGTTGGAACCGGTTCTCGATGCCCAACCCTACTCGTACTCGTAAAAACGCCCCGATACCAACAACCGATACCAGGCAGTGTGTGTACAGTGTTTGTGTCCAGACAAAGAAGCACTGACAACAGAAAGTATAATGGGAATAAAAAAGAAGGCTGTCTATGAAGTAAATGTATCATATTAGTGAAATATTAAACAAAATATAGTAACGCCTATATAGCTGTGGTGCGCGAGCTGATAAGAGAAAAACGCGCAGTGGATTGAGCGCGCCGCGGCACCGAAGCACGAGCTGGTCGAGCGCATCAGACGTCAGTGGAAAGTTTGTAGTTCAGTCGGATATCAATGGCAAAGAAAGTAAAACGAGGCATGTAGCTTATTATTAACATTAACTGACGAGAGAGAGAGAGAGAGAGAGAGAGAGAGAGAGAGAGAGAGAGAGAGAGAGAGAGAGAGAGAGAGAGAGAGAGAGAGAGGAGCGCGCACTTCTGTTGAATGCTCTGGATTGCTGATCGTTCACTCGGCACGTATATTTGGATTAAAACTAAATCGTATATGTAAGTAAAACATGAACTGTTACCTTATTTATGTTTAACGACATTATTACAGGACATTTGCAGGTCAAGAAGTTACATGAACTTCAAGCATCCAAAGCGCGCGCCCCGAAAACCATCGCCTCAGACAGCGCGCGAACACTGAGTGGAATTATTTCACTATTGCGCTTGTACGGATGAATTCACACAAAACTATGTAAAAACGCCCGTCTTGGCGAGTATCCTAGTAAACTAAGTATATTATATGTCAAGTGAACGTAGACAGTATAATTCAAATGGGGTCCGTGCGTTCGGTCTTAAAGGGGCAGCAGTTGAATTAATCTGCTGCTGTGTTTAATGTTAACCAGACAAAGGATTATCTCTTGACTAAATAGGCTACCTTTTTTTGTAACTTCACAAAAAGATCCATCTATATTTAATTTATACAGTAATGAATATGCAGTGCATTAAATATATTTGATGAACAAATTAAGTTTACATTTAATAAACAAATATGATTTGACATTCTTTTGGTTTCTCTACCAATACATTTAAAAATGACAAATGCATGAATTAAATTAATTGAAAATAAAAATACAGGTATCGGTTACGGTATCGGTAATCGGCGAGTACCAAAAATGAAAGTATCGGTATCGGACTCGGCCTGGAAAAAGTGGTATCGGGCCATCCCTAATGATAACGGAGTTTCATTTCATTTGTAAGGGTTTGCGGCAGTGTAGTGTGGATGAAACCCCAGCTTAAGGCGCATGGTGAACACTGGATGCGCGCTGTGATCGTGAGTTATCAAAATATTACATATCAAAAAATAAATAAATTGCAGCATAGTAGAGCAAAGTCAAGACAGGTTTATTTATATTGCGCTCTTTGCAAAACAGAGATCGTTTCAAAGCAGCTTTTCAGTGATAACAGGGAAATAATGCAACAACGTTTGCTAAAGCTTTTACATCAGCTCTAGAAGACAATAGTGTCATTGTCCATATTAAGTTCGTCCAGTAGCTACTCGATACGTTTAGGTTTTAAAAATCATTAGCTATTAATTTAGTTTTATTTATACAGCAGCTCAATTCATGTACTATTCAGTGACACTGCAATTGCAGCTTTGCTAATAAATTGGAATGGGAGCTGTATTTTCACCTCTATTATTATTTACATTTTTGTTTAAAAATTATTGCAATATATCACAATATGTATCATATTGCAATATATCGTATCGTGGCGTATCGTGATATTTATCGTATCGTGAGCCCCTTGCCAATACACAGCCCTAATTGTTACTGCAGATGAAATATAACACGGATAACATTAAATAAATATATTTTTTAACAGGTTAAACTCTGATTAGTCACTCAAACCTTTATCTAAACCTTTCACCGTCGGTCACGCACATTCGCCATGTTTTGTAGTTTTTTAACACTATTTACTCGTGTTTGTAGTTCCTTCTCCAAAGCGCAATGGATTGTGGGTAATATGAGCCGTTATAGTGCGCACGGATCCACACTAGTAGACATCCGGGGACTTCTGGCACTCTCTTCAACACACTGTGCTTTCGGACACACTTATTCCCATCTCACACACCGCTTAGGATGGAGTGTGTGAACATTGAGACGCAGGGTCTGACTTAGATCTTGTCAAGACTTTCTGAGAAAATTCAGTTCAACTTGAACTTTTGTACACCGCAAAGTAAAAACACATTTGCATACGCTTTTAAGTAGGGCTGTCACTAACGATTATTTTGGTAATCAAGTAATCTGTCGATTATTTTGACGATTAATCGAGTAACCTTTTTTTGTGGTAATAAAAAATAGACCTACGCCTTTAAAATAACGCCTATATATGTGTGTGTGTGTTGTTTATATATATATATATTTTTTTTTTAATAGCTAATGCTAATTTTTAACTCAAGGTTGGGCATTTCTAAGTACATTATAAAACAGATGCATATAAGTAATAAATAAATAAAATCACATTTCTTCAAACACACACACACAAAATAACAATAGCTAGAAATGGTTACAGGTTTGGTTTGCCTTTAGCCACAACTTAATCCTGGAAGTGAACTTTTTCAAGTCAGATATGACCTTAGTGTCAGATGCTAACGCACTCCAGAGCCGAAGCTCTTCACAGAAGAGGCTGTGTGTGTGAAGCTTGTCCTACAGTATGGCACTGTACAGTTAGGGTTAGTGCTGCTTCTGGGATATATATATGGCTGCCAGAGGGCGCCAGCGGGCCGGTGTTACTACACTACAGCAGATCTAACCCTCGTTTAATATTGGACAAAAGACATTTAATTCAAATGTCCACTTAATCTTTCATATTTGGCCACTTTTACAATTTTAATGCTACAGGCGCTGTAATATTCTGAACAAGAACACGTGCACATCACAACATGCACACTCAGAGCGAGGGGTTAACCTTATTTTGAAACCGCGATTAACGGTTAGCATAGACTCATGTTGATGTATTCTCCGATGGAACGCGCCACTTCTGCGCCACTTCACTTTACTTGACAAGGGCAAAATGCAATCGAGGATTTTTTAAGAATAATCTACTTTCAAGACATTAGTCTTCCACTGTTAATAGTCCAACAGATATTCCTCTGCAGAGCCTGTACAGCAGGGGTGCCCATCCTGCTCCTGGCGATCGACTGCACAGTTCATCTCCAACTCTAATCAAACACACCTGAAGCAACCAGTTAAGGTCTTCAGAGCACGGCAGGATCACTTGAAAACTAAAGGCAGGTGTGTTTGATCAGGGTTGAGATGAACTGTGCAGGACAGTCCGATCGCCAGGAGCAGGATTGGGCACCCCTGCTCTACACCGTTACGTAACCCTCGTAGCGCAACATTGGCCTGGTCCTCCCACCTTGTAGCACTCGTAGCGCTCGTAGGACGTGCCTCCAGGTGAGTCGGGGAACAGGTAGGGCTGCGGGTGCTGATTGGGGGTCCAGAACTCCTCTTCTCCCGCCTTCAGCATCAGGGTGGCCCTTCACCAGGTCCTTCTCATGCTTGCTCTCGTCGAAGCGCGCTCGCAGCAGACACGCGTGGAACCGATATTTATCCCTGAAGGGAAACACAAACTTTGATGATTTTTGGATTGTGTCCACAAAAAAACATTCATTCAAAGTTTCCCATTCATTTCCTATGGTGGTCATTTCTGACCGTGAAGACCACGAGTGTGACTTTAACACCACTTAGCCTAGACAATGTTTTGGTGTGTTCATATACGAAGTGCCAAAAGTCACCAAGTTTCGTACCATTCCGATGAAGCTACGATTTTTAAAACTTAAAAAAAAATGGTCACAAGTGACAGAAAAGCATCATTTGCAGATTTAGGAGAAACACAATAATAGGGTCTCAGTCCTAATTCTAGAACTCCTGAATTTTTGCTAGTATTTCACTAGGGGTGGGTATTGGCAAGGACTTCACGATACGCATCACGATACATGGATCACGATACGATTTTATCACGATACATCACGATACGATAAATATTGCGATATTCCACACAGTTAATTACAAATGTAAAACCAAAATAAAATACAAGTTACGGTGTGCCATCTGAGTAGTCTTACATCAGATCACATTGATAAATCAGCAGAATAATTGAGTCAAAACAATATAATACAAAATTTGCTTTCCAATTTATTTTTTAGCTGCCATAAAATAGACTTGAACTTTTAAACACATTAAAAACATTAAAAACGTTAAAATAAAGGGCATTAGATATTTAAAACTAAATTAAAGTGTAGTGCACAGTTACGGCAAGTTAACTCACTGAGGTTATGTGGGGCTGAGCTTGAATAAATAAATAAAAACATGGAAATAAAGTGCAGATACTCCGGTACTGTCCATGTAAACGAAGTGAAATATGCAGCTTTCACTAACCGTTACCGAAATTGGCGCTCTATGGTGCCCGCCCAGGCGCCCACGGCCACACCCAGGACAGCAAGTTGAAGGAAACTAATGCCTGGTTCAGATTACACGATTTTAGCACGATTCATTTGACGTAGGGTGTCGTGGGGATTCGTAAACGACAACGGGCGTCGGGACGCAAGATTTTGATCGTTTCATCTCGTATAGTGGGCGACAACCTACGTCGCGTCTGCGATGCTTCAATCACGACAAAAAGACTAGTCTAGCATGTTTGATTTTTTTCCGGTCCTCCACGACGAGAGTGTGTGAGTGAGCGAGAGAGTGTGTGTGCGCTACTGAGTGAGCGTGCGTTTGTGTGTGTGAGTGAGCGCGAGAGAGTGCGTGTGTGAGTGTTTCTGTGAGTGAGTGAGCGTGAGAGTGTGTGTGCGCTATACTGAGTGAGCGTGCGTTTGTGTGTGTGTGTGTGTGTGAGCGCGAGAGTGTGTGTGTGTGAGTGTTTCTGTGAGTGAGTGAGCGTGTGTGTGCGCTATACTGAGTGAGCGTGCGTTTGTGTGTGTGTGTGAGTGAGTGAGCGCGAGAGTGTGTGTGCGCTATACTGAGTGAGCGTGCGTTTGTGTGTGTGAGTGTGTGAGCGCGAGAGAGTGCGTGTGTGAGTGTTTCTGTGAGTGAGTGAGCGTGAGAGTGTGGTGTGCGCTATACTGAGTGAGCGTGCGTTTGTGTGTGAGTGAGGTGAGCGTGAGAGAGTGCGTGCGTGTGTGTGTGAGAGAGAGAGAGAGAGAGAGAGAGCGCTGTTTGTGTGTGTGAGTGAGCGCGAGAGAGTGTGAATGTGTGTGTGAGACGGCACGCGATGACTGGCCGGGAAAGCAACGTGTAGTCTGACATGTTTCTTGTCCACGACAAGAACATAAAGCCGCCATACTGCGACATCTACAGAACGGAGGTTGTAGTTCACCAGGTCACACCCCGTTTAAAACGTGATTAAAAAATTTTATTATTATTTTTTTACATCGATTTTTTGAGCTGGAAATCAATGTTGTATATCATGAATATAAAAATTGCGATGTATTGCTGTATCGATTTTTTAGCACACCCCCTATATTTTACAAAGCATTTTATCGCTAGAACTGGCGGCTAAATCTGTGAGACGTTAGTAGTCGTAAGGTGGACTCCAGAGTCACGAAGACCAAATCACAAACACCCGATAATCTCCGCGCATCTCCCCGACGTGATGGAATACTGTACACTAATGTTTAAGGCCAGACAAGTAGTGCTCATTTTGTCACCTATTTTTAATTTAGTCTTAGTCTTGTGCCAAATGTCCTTGTTAGTTTTAGTCATATTTAGTCATTCACATATCTTTTTTTGTTAGTCATTCACATATCTTTTTTTGTTAGTCATATTTTAGTCCACTAAAAGTCTCGTTATTTTAGTAAAAAAAAACTTTTTTTTTAAATAACATATTATTACTGAGATCAAGTGTTCATGGTGTCAGGCAGGCATTATGCACACCTTTTACATTTGTGATATGTCAAATAAAATAAATTGTCAAATCATGTACATATTGCTATTTTTTCAGAATGTTAAGTTACCGCATGAGCTCATATTTATTTCAATATCACCTGTGTTAAACCCGGCTTTAAAAGAGGCCAAGCTCCATGTGAGATCCCAAACAGCGAGGAGTCAATATCGACACGACACAACACTACAGTACACGCAAACAAACGCCCGTTCTGAACATGAGAAACTGCATTGGATTATATACAGTTTGATCAAAGCGATCGCCATCAAATAAGCGCATCTCAGTATATTTCAATGTCACTTTACATCGATGCAAATGTGCAGGAAAGGTCATGTAGTTCATATTTAACCAAACACAGGACATAGCATGAGATCGACCGTGTGTTTATGTTCTCAGATCGGCCGATAAACACGGATTCAAATATATATATACACCTGCAACCATCATTATAAAGTGAACCCTCACCTGAAGATGCACCAGGACTCGAGGTGTCTCAGGGATTTCTTGTAGAGTCGCAGGACCTTCTGCTGGTGGGTCAGATAGGCGGCCGCCATCTTGCGCTGAGTCGCTGCGGTACTGCGCATGCGCGTGAAAAAAGCCCAAAAGATCCGAATCTTTAGATTCGAATCAGTGCTTCGGGAATCGGGAGGATTGAACTGTGGTGAACTCAGAACCGCTACTATGTAAAAGTAGTAAGAGTAGCCTACTAGTATTCTATTCAGCACTGGTTATTCTGAATTTAAAACATTTAGTTTATCAATACATTTCCAGAAATCGTTCCTGTGTTTAACTGTTACTGATGAATATGCACCACATAAAGTTGTATTAGTTTATGTTAAATCTGTGCAAACCTGGATGGCAATTTTATATGCAATATCTATATATTTTAAATGTAGGCCGAAATGTTTTTCAGTGTAACTGACACTGAGCCAGTTTTATAATTTAACTTAAGATATTTTGAGTAGGCTATCATTTTCTTTAAAAAGTTTTTTAAACAAGGTTAATGTCAATGTTTTAAAACAATAATAAGTGCTACTACAAATTAATAAAATACTCAATATTATACAGATAATTTATTTTTAAAGGAATTTACTGAGATTATAGGCGACATTACACTTTTATGAAAACACTTGCAATAATTAATTTCATGCTGCATACACACTTTGACCAGCAGATGTTAATGACGTCATTGACCAGCGGATGTCCACGGGCGTGCGCAGTTTCCAAACAGTGAATCATTTTGAAAAGTAATCGGTTCAAATGATTCGACTCGAGCCTCGCTTCTTCCACTAAAGTCACCTTCACAGCAACACTGGGCTGTTTTCCAGTTCAATGTTTTACGCCCTTCCCTCTTTACTTCCATATGAATTGTTTTATACACAGTTCTATAGGCCTAGGTCTTTATAGCAAACTTTTCTTACACTGAAATTATGTTGATTTTTTTAAACACATTTGCTATTGCTTTTAAAATCCCATAAATATAGCCTATAAATTATCTTAAACACTTAAACAATAATCTTAGATAATTTATTAAACACACATTAACATTCAGTTGCCACTAATTTTATTTATACAATTAAACAGTTAGAATATTTAGAGTAAACTTTCTGCAGTATAAATCTTAAAGGGCACCTATTATGCAAAATTCACTTTTAGTAAGTAAGTAAGTAAAGTTTATTTCTATAGCACATTTAAAACAGCTTGCGCTACGCTGACCAAGTGCTGTACATAATTGTACTGGCCACAGGGTAATAAAAACACATGTAATAGAAATACATTTACAAATAAATTTAGTTTAGGCTAAAACAACATTACAGAGAGACGGCAGGTTGAAAACACACTAAGCAGGGAAAAACATTTAAGATGCCTAAAAGGCCAATGTAAAAAGGTGGGTTTTAAGTCTAGCTTTAAAAATATCAATATGAGGGGCTTTTCTGATGTCGGGTGGCAGTGGGTTCCACAGCTGAGGGCCAGCGACAGAGAAGGCTCTGTCACCTCTCCGCTTAAGCCGGGGCCGTGGGACGTGCAGCCCTGACTGGGAGATCTGAGGGCTCTGGGAGCTGCTTGGAGCTGAAG
This sequence comes from Phoxinus dragarum, assembly GCA_033366665.1. Taxonomy (NCBI): domain Eukaryota; kingdom Metazoa; phylum Chordata; class Actinopteri; order Cypriniformes; family Leuciscidae; genus Phoxinus; species Phoxinus dragarum. The sequence goes on from JARPMJ010006111.1 coordinate 50,437, forward strand.
GGTATCTGCTCCATTCAGAAATTTTACATGGTGTTTGAACATAAATGTGTGTTGGCAGTGTGTGTACACAACCACCCTATAATGATAAAAATCCAACCAGTGTTTTTTTAAAAAATCCCCATTAATCATAAGCACTGTCTCAGAACGAGCTGTTCTCAGAATCAATGCAATGTGCCGTAGAATTGCACAAGCCCCGCCCACAACTGTTGATTGACACTGCAGTTTGAGCATAGACCCGCCCCTGAGTGAGCTGGACACAGGCCCCGCCCACGACTGTTGATTGACACTGCAGTTTGAGCATAGACCCGCCCTGAGTGAGCTGGACCCAGGCCCCGGCCCACGACTGTTGATTGACACTGCAGTTTGAGCATAGACCCGCCCTGAGTGAGCTGGACACAAGCCCCGCCCACGACTGTTGATTGACACTGCAGTTTGAACATAGACCCGCCCTGATAGAGCTGGACACAGGCCCCGCCCATGACTGTTGATTGACACTGCAGTTTGAACATAGACCCGCCCCTGAGAGAGCTGGACACAGGCCCCGCCCACGACTGTTGATTGACACTGCAGTTTGAGCATAGACCCGCCCCGAGTGATCTGGACACAGGCCCTGCCCACGACTGTTGATTGACACTGCAGTTTGAGCATAGACCCGCCCTGAGTGAGCTGGACACAAGCCCCGCCCACGACTGTTGATTGACACTGCAGTTTGAGCAAAGACCCGCCCCGAGTGATCTGGACACAGGCCCCGCCCACGACTGTTGATTGACACTGCAGTTTGAACATAGACCCGCCCCGAGTGAGCTGGACACAGGCCCCGCCCACGACTGTTGATTGACACTGCAGTTTGAGGATAGACCCGCCCTGAGTGAGCTGGACACAGGCCCCATCCACGACTGTTGATTGACACTGCAGTTTGAGCATAGACCCGCCCCGAGTGATCTGGACACAGGCCCCGCCCACGACTGTTGATTGACACTGCAGTTTGAGGATAGACCCGCCCTGAGTGAGCTGGGACCCAGGCCCCGCCCACGACTGTTGATTGACACTGCAGTTTGAGCATAGACCCGCCCTGAGTGAGCTGGACACAAGCCCCGCGCCCACGACTGTTGATTGACACTGCAGTTTGAGCAAAGACCCGCCCTGAGTGAGCTGGACCCAGGCCCCGCCCACGACTGTTGATTGACACTGCAGTTTGAGCATAGACCCGCCCTGAGTGAGCTGGACACAAGCCCCGCCCACGACTGTTGATTGACACTGCAGTTTGAGCATAGACCCGCCCTGAGTGAGCTGGACACAAGCCCCGCCCACGACTGTTGATTGACACTGCAGTTTGAGCAAAGACCCGCCCCGAGTGATCTGGACACAGGCCCCGCCCACGACTGTTGATTGACACTGCAGTTTGAGGATAGACCCCGCCCCGAGTGAGCTGGACACAGGCCCCCGCCACGACTGTTGATTGACACTGCAGTTTGAGGATAGACCCGTCCTGAGTGAGCTGGACACAGGCCCCGCCCATGACTGTTGATTGACACTGCAGTTTGAGCATAGACCCGCCCCGAGTGAGCTGGACACAGGCCCCGCCCATGACTGTTGATTGACACTGCAGTTTGAGCATAGACCCGCCCCGAGTGAGCTGGACACAGGCCCCGCCCATGGCTGTTGATTGACACTGCAGTTTGAACATAGACCCGCCCTGATTGAGCTGGAGACAAGCCCCGTCCACGACTGTTGATTGACACTGCAGTTTGAGCTTAGACCCGCCCTGAGTGAGCTGGACACAGGCCCCCGCCCACGACTGTTGATTGACACTGCAGTTTGAGCGTAGACCTGCCCTGAGTGAGCTGGACACTGGCCCCGCCCACGACTGTTGATTGACACTGCAGTTTGAGCGTAGACCCGCCCCTGAGTGAGCTGGACACAGGCCCCCGCCCACGACTGTTGATTGACACTGCAGTTTGAGCGTAGACCTGCCCTGAGTGAGCTGGACACAGGCCGCCAGTGTTTCGCCGCTGTAGAACGTCTCCGGAAGCGATTGAGGAGTTTTGTTTTTTGGATGTTAGAATAAACACAGCAGTCTTCATTACTCTCACTGTTACTCGAGGATTGATCAGCAACTGCTCTCGTGATCAGCGTACAGTCTCCGGAGCGACACGACTAACGTCACCGATCACGCAGAAGTGAGAGTGAGAGCGAGCACTTTATGACACTCGAGCTCATCGAGTCTTTTACAGTTTACCAGTTTATAAAGTATATATATTTGTTTACTGTTAGTTGTAACAAGTGTTTTTGTGTACTTCGCTGTGTAACGTTATGTTCCATGATAATGAAAGGGAGAGAGAGAGAGAGAGAGAGAGGAGAGAGAGGAGAGAGAGAGAGAGAGAGAGAGAGAGGAGAGAGAGAGAGAGAGAGAGGGGAGAGAGGAGAGAGAGAGAGAGAGAGAGAGAGACGTTTAACACCACCACTTTTATTTTTCTATCATGTCATTAAATGGTCATCACATTTTCATAATTGTAACAATACTCAACAACGAGTAATAAATAACATTTTAAATACAATATTAATTCCTTCACATTTCAACAATACCACTGAAAACCTAATTTATCATCATCATTCAAAAAAATAAAATTTGCATTTATACACCACTTTCTTTTAAAAGTAAACATATCATTGTTCATTTTATAAAATTCATACTCTATTTTAACTCTAGATTCCACCAAAGCTTTAAACAATTCCACTATATTAATTCTTTTATCTTCATTTTCGATTTTATAAGCTTTCCAAATAGTCAACTTCGCTTGACCAATTAGAAAATTGGAGAAGGTGCAGGACTCACTCTGAGACTTAATATATTTAAACCCAAAAACGAACACTGTTTTTGAAAAGTTCCAACCAAAGCCTTCAAATATATTTTCTAAGAGATTCAGAAGAGGTATGATTCTGTAACATTCGAAAAAGATGTGAAACACAGTATCTAATACATTACAAAATTTACAAACTGAAGATGTACTAAAGTTGCACTTGAACAAAAATGTTTTTGTTGCTAATGCACAGTGCAGGATACGCCACTGTAGATCTCCTGATCGTTTGGGCAAAGGACTTTTATAAAACACATGCCATGAAGGTGATTGAACATCAGGGACAGATAGATAGCTCCTCCATTTTGTATCCGTCTTATTTTTAAAAAGTTCACAGAATCTTGCCTTCACACAAGCTATATACAAAAGTCGCTTACTGCTTTCTGAAAATGACAAATGTTGAAGTTCTTGTAAGGAAAAGAGTTGTCTCATGTCTCCATTATCCTGCCAATTATGTGGTGTAACAAATAACTCGGGAAAAAAAACTTTAAATTAAACCATTAACAAAAAAATCTTCAAGAAACTTGTTAAATAATACCGGAAACGATGATTTTTAACTTGCTTAGAACATTCTTCACTATCCTTTCTGACTTCCTGCCCATTTGTTTATTTATTGCTTGTGCACAAAACCACGTATTATGTTCTGTGTCAACTAGATCTGCCACTTTCAAAACACCAGATGAAATAAAAGTGTTGATTTCAATAGTTGGCAAGTTAGACGGATGACATAGCCATGAGTTATAAAAAAGTGGCTCTTCAAGACCAAAATGATCCTCTCTTTCCATCTTAAATATACTCCATGCTCTTAATACAGACTGATAAAATCCATTAATACCCAAACTTTTGATTACATTGTTAGAAATCAGGAATAAATGTCTATCAAGACCCATTTTGCTAACAGCTCGTAATACTGCTAAACCACACATAATCCATGGTTGTGGATCAACGTTATAACAGCAGTTTTTGAGCCGATTGTAATCTCATGGCTTTCCATTTAGAGGTTAGATCAATGAGACCTTGGCCGCCCTCAAACACAGGTAAGTTTAATATGCCTGGATGAAGCCAATGATGTCCTCCCCAGAAAAAGTTCACAAAGTGTTTCTGGAGTAGCTGTAGAAGTCCAGCTGGAGGGTCTAGAACAGTCAGTCGATGCCACAACATTGAAGCGGCTAAATTGTTTATCACTAAGACTCTGCCTCTATATGATAACTGTGGCCTGAATCCAACTCCATCTCTTCAATCGTCCCAAAATCTTTTCAACCACTCCATCCCAGTTTCTTGTCATATATTGTTGAGTGCCAAAAAAGATTCCGAGGATCTTCAACCCCTCTGTGTTCCCAGCGGCACTGCTGCGGAAGATGAGGTGGGACTTCTTCCTGCACTGACCACAAAGTAATGCTTCTGTTTTGTTCCAGTTTACCTTTGCTGAAGATGCTTTCTGAAACCAGTCCAGACACTTGTTCAATTGAAAAATATCTTCTTGAGATCTTATTATGACCGTAACATCATCAGCGTAGGCAATAAGCCTTACTGTAGTGGTTTCGGATATATTGGGATTGAGAACTGAGATACCTTGTAGCTTTTCTCTTAGAACTCTTAATAAAGGTTCGATGGATATTGCATATAAGAGTCCCGACAGGCTGCATCCTTGTCTTACACCTCTACGCACAGGAAAAGTTCTTGTTAAAGTCCCGTTTATCTTCAGCATACTAAACACATCTGTGTAAAGTAGCTTGATCCATGAGATGAACTGTTCTCCAAATCCAAAGGATGACAAGGCATTAAAAAGGTATTCGTGGTCGACTCTGTCGAATGCCTTTTCCTGGTCGAGTGATAGCAGGCCCACGTCAAGTCCATAAATCTCTGTGAAATGCAATAAATCTCGTACAAGAAAAAAGGTTATCAAAAAATAGAACGTGTTGGAATACAATAAGACTGGTCCTTATAAATGATTGAAGCCATAACATTTTTCAAGCGGTTTGTTAATGCCTTTGAAAGTATCTTATAATCTATCCCTAAAAGGGAGATAGGGCGCCAGTTCTTTACAAGTCCTAGATCTCCTTTCTTCGGCAATAGCGTAATTACTGCTCTTCTGCAGCTGAGAGGAAGAATTCCTGATTTCTCACATTCAAAGAAACACAGCATGTAAATCTGGTCCAATCAATGACCACAAAGCCTTGTAGAACTCGGAGGTCAGTCCGTCCAGTCCCGGAGACCGTCCCGCAGACTGCTGTTTAGCAGCCTCACTCAGCTCTTCGAGTGAAAGTGGCTTTTCTAATTGTGTCTTCTCATTTCGTTCAGCTTTGGAGTTCCAGTAAGAAAAAAGTCTGTTGCTTCAGAATCACAAGGTTCAGCACTGTATAGTTCCTTCATAAAAACACAAAACTTGTGAAGTAATCTCTCTCTTATCCGTTGTCTCTCTTCCATCAGACAATTTAAGATGATTAATTGACTTCCTTT
>JARPMJ010006112.1:0-55726 GCA_033366665.1 Phoxinus dragarum
AAGCATCACGTTCAACACGAAGCTTTTCAGCATCAACGCATAACTGCTTTTCTTTTAGAGACATTTCACTAACCTTTACGTTACTATCATCAGCATCATCATCATCAGGAGACGATTCGATCTCTTCAGGGTTAACGTTAGTATTAGTAACAACCTCTCTTACCTCTAAAACACCCCGCTCGAAAAATGCGCTTTTCAAAGTGTTTATTAGAGTTTCTTTAAGCTTCTTATCGTTACTCGTTAACTCCACACTAAAATGCTCAGCAATCCTCACCAACTCTTCCTTCGTGCATCTCTCCAGTAAGATTTCTGAAGGAAACGCGAAGAAATCTTCAATGACTGAAGACATTCTTGTTAGAGTTAAGCTAACACGATCAAAACAACAGTAAACAAACACACGCGTGAGAACGCCACTCTAACCTACAACGTTGAGACTACAAATCCCATAAGCCACTTCGCCAGGGACCGTCGCAGTATGACACCGCTGCAAACTCCGCCTAATTACAAGATAGATGGGGGAAAAAAAACTTACCACAAGTAATTTTTCTAAAATTCTTAACAGGCATGAGCACAGACACGAAGAACAATAAACAAAGTGTCACCGTAATTTGAATGAAAAATGAGAGACTTCAGTTCCTACCTACCTACAAGAAAACAAACTAAACCTACCTAATCTTCAAAGGTGTACCGGACTCGAGGCGGCGTTTAAACGCTGAACTCATGGACAATTGGTCATTCAAACCAAAAGCCTGAAGCGTACCCCCGACAGAGTTTTTAAAAACTCCGTCCAGAATAACCTTCAAAAATAAAAAAGACAAAATAACAAACTAAAATAACAAACAGTGCCCCGATGGAAGGATTATTTAAACCCAGCTGAGGACACTCTAACTTACCGAAGTCTACTCATTTAAATGTTAGCCTACACAGGTGAACACAACACAGTATACTTACTCATCATGCATGTAACAATCCAGGACGAGCCTCCAATTTTATGTTACGACTAGCTCGTTTTAAAGCCGCAACATAAAAGAGGAACCAATCAAACACTGACGTTTGATTAATGAAGATATTTTTATTTATCTTCAATTAGAATATTACCATTCATACAAACATAAGTCTAGGGAAAATAAAACAAACAAAACAAACTACAACAAAACAAACATTAAAGTTACATGACATAAAGTAAGCATAAGCATAAGGTCAATAAGAATGAGCTGCTCCTGTGAGAAGTCGTCCCACAGAGAGTGCTAAACCAAATGAAAACTCAAACACTTAAATACTAAATTCTTAACAAGCAATCAATTAACAATTAACAATTAACATGGGGGAGTGACTCAAAACTCCCACAGACTGCCACCATCAGGGAAGGAGTCACTCAGGGTCGTTACAATATATATGTTTTCACAATTGTAGAGCTTTTTTAAAGCTTTTTTGGGATGGTTAATATTGTGACCTCTTGCTGAGGACAAGTGCAATAACATGGACCTTCTAACCACAGACCATACATTTAAACAATTTTCCCCCAAAAAGTTAAAAAAAGTGTATTCTAAAAATTAGATAGGTATATACAATTCCTTTAGATAAAACTTTGTAAGTATGTCAATCATGATGAATTTCTTAATTTTTGCTATAAATTAGACTTTTCTATGTTGGGACATGTTTTGTCCCGACTCTCAAGAATCAGTGATATATATATGTATATATGGTAACACTTTACAATAAGGTTCATTAGTTAACATTTAGTTAACTACATTAGTTAACGTTAACTAATAATGAACTGCACTTATACAGCATTTATTCATCTTTGTTAATGTTAATTTCGACATTTACTAATACTTTATTAAAATCTTGTTAACATGAGTTAATGCACTGTGAACTAACATGAACAAACAATGAACAGCTTTATTCATATTAACTAACATTAACAAAGATTCATAAATACTGTAACAAATGTATTGTTCATGTTAGTTAATACATTAAATAATGTTTAATAAATGAACCTTATTGTAAAGTGTTACCATATATATAATACTGTTTTGTTCTTGTTTTGTGTTTTTTGTTTTTTATAAAGTTTGATAATTTCATCTTTTCCAGAATTTCTCCAGAAATCAGTTATGCATTGCTGCCTGAATCAGATGTTGAGTGAAATAAGTATGAATAAACATTTTTTACTAAGCATTTACAACGTCAATTAAAAATGGCATTTGTAATGGCATTTATAATGCATTTGTAAACAAGTTATTAGTCATTAATGAACACCTTCATAAAGCATTAACAAGAAAACAACATAAAGTGTTACCGATATTTAAAATGCCCATTGAATGGATGAGAATGTTACGGTGGCCGAGAGAGCTCAACGTGCTGCAACTGAAGAAAACACATGCAAATAGAAAAACACCCGCAAATTAAGAAAACATCTTCATCAGATTCACAACACGTGTGCTCCAAATACTAACACAACCAAATACAGAAACACGCTGCAAATAGCACAGACCACAACGGAAATGTTTCCAGGTGACCCCAAAAAGTGACGAACAAGTGGGAAGCCAGCTGGGACACCAAACTGGCTTTCCCTTCACATTGTAGAGCACAGCGTCTTCTCGGCATGATGCTATCCAGTATCCCCAGGGATCAGCTGCAGGTTTGAGGGGGTTCAAGTTTTGACTCAGAGTCGACTCTTACTTTTGAAAAGCAATAACTTTATATACGATGCCCAGTCAGATTTAAAACTTTGCAGGATGTGTTCATTAACTTAGAGCTATGTTACACACTACATGAAAGGTCATTTTCAAAAATCGATTATCACTTTAAGGAGAAAATACTCAGCAATGATGTTTGCACACAGTTTGTCTTAAAGCATCTTAAAAATACCACATTTAAACAACATTAAAAACTTGGTTTTCACCACAGGGGGACTTTAAAAGTGTTCTTTGAGACCCAAGAGGGGGAACAGAGGAAATGATAATGATTCATGGGAGTGTGTGTGTGAAAGGAATGGAAATGGCAGGAAGAGAGCCAAGGGGAAAATCCATCAGCGTCTCTGTCAAACGGGGCCAGTGACCTCTCTGATAACCTCATCACTAGAGCCCCAGCTCCAGTCCACTAACTATCACAAGCCTGAACATCTCAAACGACTCACTGTAGGGCGCCTCATTTACAGCAACCATCAATCCAGACGGACGGTGCACCTTTATGGGACAGGTGACAAATATATACAAGTGGCACTTCAATTCATATTTATTGGCCATAAATAGATCACAAAGGATTTTTAAATACTAAAACTGGTCATAAGAACCAGTCTAGCGAAGCAAAACTCAGCATGCTTGCAAAAAAGCCATATTACCGATGAGGCAAATGAGATGGACTTTCACTCCACTACTGTGTTATTGACCTGGCATGCTCTCCCAGCTAATTATGTGATGAGGAGAGCTTCTAATTTGAAAAATGGATTCCAGTACATCAAACATCTGTTGGCACTGGTAGCATGCAGGACATTCTGCTCACGTCACCTGGATCTTTGTTTTATTGAGGTCATACAAGGCACACTGAAAGTTCATTTTCAGGTTTTAAAGCACAACAACAACAACGAACAATACAAAAATAAACCAGGCTGAGAACATATGAATCATTGGGTCATAAAATAAGATCAGCTGACACATCTTTTCTGCTAATACCCATTCGAAATCCAAAAAGGACATTGTGTATCATACTCGAGTCCATTTTATTCAATAGCATTGATGTTTTCGGGCAGCACTGCTGTAAAACACACGAAACCGACAGTTTCACAACCTTGGATCCCATAGCTACAAGGTTACTAACGTTGTTTGCATAATAAGTTACACGCCAGTCAATTCCTCTGATTTCCATAAATGTTAATTATTGTTTATTCAAGCAGTCCTTGGAAAATTAGGTGTCTTAGATGTACAGAATGGCAGCTGTATAGAGAACAAGACTTTTGAGCACCGCTGTGGGAGCTATTGCAACATCATTTAAAAGTAGTTCACCTTCAAAACTACTGCTTTAATAAACATAAAATAGTGATTTTTTTTAGAACACATTTTTGTTAGCTGCCAAGCTACTGTTACACTACTGAAAAATGTAATAACTGTAATAGCATAACTTTTAGTTATTTACTTTCCAAACACTGTCATTAAAATAAACAACTAATGTTACAGTTTTTTTTCAATCGCTAACAAGCGCTTAACACAGACTCACACCTACAAAACACAATTGGGCAAATGGATCATTTTCTTCTCAAAAACACATTTTGTTAAATATATACTAACTCTTCATTTCAAAATAGAACACATCTTTCTCTGCACACACTAACTTTACCATAACACTGGAAATCTGACTCAAAATGAAATTATTCTGTCAAAGAATAACACTTGTTTTCACTTCATAAGGTACATGCAGTCAATCAAAGTACAACCAGGTTTCAGAATACTGGCTATTCTTGACATTACAAAAAACTGCATAGACTTTTATGTTTCTTGGTTGGGAACTATATGTCCTGTAGTAATGTTCACATCCAAAAGCATTCCAGTAAAAGCAAATCCTTTACTGTTTACTACAGGAGGTACAGTAGAAACACGGTATGATAGAACAGAAAAAGTTTTACAGTGTTGCTTTACAGTGAACAAAATTTTTTTAGTGCTTTTTTTTTTGTACTAAAAAAGCACAAAATGACTGTATCTAATCTCTGCGATCTTCAGGGTTAGGCCACATGTTTTCATCAACATCACATCTGATATTATCAAGAGACGATGCACCTGGGATAAAACCGCTTGGTATGTTGGATCCACCCTTGGCAATCATGAACTGATGTCCCTGCACCAGCATCCATGGCTTCAAGGAGGGACATCTGGTCATGTGACTGATGGTCATAAACCTTCCACCTCCATGCAGAAAAGAACTCCTCTGTGGGGTTGAGGAAAGGTGAATAGGGTGGAAGGAAGAGACTTACCAGTCTTGGGTGGACTTCAAATAATGTTGTAATTGCTTGCGAATGATGGAAAGCCACATTTTCCCAGGTAATTACAAAGGTCCTCATGTTTTCATGAGAACCAGGCGCTGCTCTGGAACCAGGCGCTGGTGGAGATCATTGAGAAAGGCAAGGATGCGCTCGGCATTATAGGGTCCACTGGCTCACTGCATCTCTCACTGGGCCTGCTCTTCTCCCTTCTCCTCCTTTTACTGTATAAGTGTCAATGTAATAGAAAAAAATAACCCCTGCCACTCTAAGTCAGTCTAAGCCAGTCTGGAATTCAGCTGTGGTTGGCACAATTTACCCAACATAAATCAGCTCTGTGTCAATTATAATTTTTTTAGTTTATTATCAGCTGACATATATTGTTTTTTAACTGATCATTGCAGAAGCAGAGGTTTTTATACTGTATCTAAGGTTTGGAATATTGTTTTTGCTATTGTGGGATGTTGTGTGTTAACATTCGTAAATACTACAAAAACAATCCATAATTTTGTTGGGAGGTATATCTTGTCTGTTAAGAAAATGTAAGCATTGTGGAAATGTGTTCACTGACTGCATACTGTTTGAAAACGACATGAAATGTGTGAATGGTATGGCCACAAAAGACCGATTGCTGTGCTAATTGTGTTTAGAGTTTTGAAAATGTGACAACTGGCTGGACAAACGCTTGTTAGCGACTGAAAAAAACTGTAATATATATATATATATATATATATATATAGACCATAGCTCTGAATATTCATACAGAGAACTGCCTGACCTTGGGTTAACATCTTTGAATTGTTGGATGCGGTAAAACAATTCCGGTCGTCTCTAAACCCGGTGAGCACTGCAGGTTGTTGTACTGCACCATAAAGATAATGAGGATTAATATGGTTCTTTAAAACCTCTGTGGGGTTTAGATTCAAGTCTTTTTCTGCAAGTGCGGGTCTTTATGTAGATGACTGGAGTAAGTTGCAGCTGATAACCATGATGAAATGACTAAAACATACCATTACAATGAATCATGAAAGTCTGGGGTGCTTCTGGGGTTTTATTGTTTTACCATCATTATTGCATGATTTCCCTTTTTGTCTTAGAAGACATTCAGAGGCTTATTAAATGTGAAATTTCTGCTCATGCATAACAATTACGTTTGTTAAAGAGAAAGAATACAATTAGGATAATCCCAAATGTTTACACAAGGTTATTGAATTTTCTTTCTTTCTTTTTTCTTTTCTTATGCATATAATCCCGCACTTAAAGGTGAAGTGTGTCATTTGTGCACCACTAACAATGGAATGGCTAAAGTACCGGTAATAGCTTTTTCAAATGGCTTTCAAAGAGATTTCCCAAACCCTGAACCAATCCACCATTTCTCAGTCAGCAGATATCTCGAACTCTCGCCTGTTTTGCTGTGTTGGGCTGGTTAAGATGAACAAACAGAGACATGTTCTGGGAACTTTTGGGGAAAACCATCCTTCAAGTGGCTTACTTAAACCCTATTTGTACAGTAATTATTTTACATGGAGACATCTACTGTTCTATTTCCATACAAATTGAAAATGTATTTTTTTCTCCAAAGTGTGGGATCAAATTGTTCTTTAACAGACATTACCCCTTGAAACAATTATTAAGTAGTGCTATGGGTGTGATTTGTTAAAAAATTGTTTCTAATGAAAGTATCCAGCAATAGCTCTGAGGCAATTGCTTTATATATATACATCTATAAATATATATCAAACCTACCAAGTTTTTTCGGGAGGGTTTCCAAGAAAAAATCTTTCTCACTCATCCAAAAACAAACTCCAGCATATTCAGTTCAAACAGGACGGGCTTCTGTGGTCAGATGAAACTAAAAAAAGATATTTTGGCAGCAAACCCACCGGATTCACCGCGTCCTAAGAATAACCCGATGGATTTAACACAAATGCTTCTGACCTGAGGAAGCACTTCATTTCTCTCAGTGGACTTTTCTCTCGGTGATAATGAGGATGATGACACATACGTGCAGCTCTATTGGATTGATGAGGATTGAGGATGCCATATCTGCACTCAGCTTTCCTGCACTAACTGTCTATCAGTCGGACGGATTGCAGTTTAATAAATGAATGTCTTTCATGTCAAAATATTCTGTTTTCAAGGCTCTCTCCCAAACCAAAACACAGTCCACGATATTTCCTGTTCAGTCCCTCTGTTTAATTAATTTTCTTAAATTTTTTTATTTTTAAATGAACAAATAAACATTTACACGTCTTTGCGTTATATATGAAAATGTATGAGACCTAAAGACCAGTGCCCGGTTGCATAAAGCACCTTAAGTTTTTCCCTTAAGTATGACACTTAAGGGGCGATTTCCCCTTACCTAAGAGAATAACTTAAGGGTGTTGCATATAATCTCTTAAACGATTCTCTTAGGTAAGGGAAACATTTAAGTGTTTCACGACAGCGATCCTGGATTCACGTTATAAAAGTCTGTTGTTGCCATAGATACGCAAAACAATAACACAAGCGGGGGAAATAGCCCCGCAAACCCGGTGAACCACTCTGCTGACAGACGATTTATGAACGTGGAAAAACATCTCCCACTATCGTCTGAAAACTCCCAGTTGCAAAAAAACGCAGTGCTATAAGCAGTTGTAAACACCGCAGGTAAAGAGTGGTTGCGATGTGTGACACGGTCAAGGTCGCCGTCTAGTTTGTTAGTGATGTCAAATATTGCGCGTCGATCAAAACGGTATTCATGCAACAATAGGGTTCTCCCTATCCCTAAAAAATCTTCTTGGCACATAATTATCTTCAGCTCGTTCCATAAATTCAGCCATGTCGTCTTATTTTTTGTCTGCGTTACTCTTAAGGTTACGATTTCCAAACCTTAAGTTATACTAGGGAAATGACCGTTAAGGGGTTTTATGCAACACTTAACGCTTTTTAAGGGATTATTTAAGTGAAAAAAAAGCATTTAAGGGAAATTCTAAGTGTTTATGACGTTTCACTTAAAAAAACAGTTAAGTAACACTTAAGGGTATTTTTCTGCAACACCCTTAGGTTTAAGGGAAACATAAGGGCGAACTTAAGGGAAAATTTCACTTAAGGTGCTTTATGCAACCGGGCACTGACCTGGAAATCTAGTGATGGAACTTGACTCGTCTACAGTAGCTAAAATGCCTTTGGGTAATGCTAAGATATCATCAAGCCTATAAATGTTAGAAAAAATTCAAGAATCAAATGGAACGGTTGCCAGTTCGTCTATAGTTCGGCAATATAGCGATCCCTAGAGGTACCTTTGCTGCCTATAGTGATGCTATAGTATATAGGCGCTTGGCCATGTTTCAGTTTTTGACACTTTGAGAGTGAGAATGGGCTACTTAAAAGCTACTGATTCTTATTTTGAAAAAGTATCAGCTAAACATGAAATTAGCTAGCTAATGTTACTCTAACATGCCGAATTTAACTTGCTACAGGTAAAAAAAAACTAAACAGTTTTAAGTAGGCCTACTAAAGGAAGTATTTTTTTAAAGTACGGTACTACAGGGCCAAAGGCTCCTTTGATTTTATCTTTCCAAAACATCCGCTTTTCAACCTCAAATTAAAGCAACAGTTTTCAATGACAGAAGAGAATGTATATGGTATTTGGGGTGAAAGACACAATAATTAACATGATAATAAATATATGGCTGACTTTTCCATTTGTTGACATGACATGGTTAGAGATAATCACCATATATATAATGAAACCATCATATTTAAAAACATATTATATTAATCATGACATGTTAGTAAATCTGTATTAAATTATTATGGGATCTCCTTCAATGCTTTCAGAATCTTTACTTTTTAAAATAATATATTTTTATATTAACATATTTTAATGACAGTATTTATTGAACAAAAATTTACTCTAAACAAGTTTTGAACAAGTATTAACTTAATTGTTATAAAAAACATATTATTTTAGCTTAAATATTTGTATAAATACTGTGTGTTTTTTGCCATGCTGGTGATGTCACAGTCTTCGTCTGCACCTGTCTGTCTTAGTCTGCACTACACTCACTTCCCAGAATCCTTCTTGTTTCCACACCTGAACTCACTCCCTCAATCATCCACCTGTTCAGTCCATCTTCATCACCTGTGTCTTGTTAATTACCTTCATCTGTGTCACCTGATTTTTGTTTATCAGTGTCAGTATTTAGTTTGCTTCTGTTCAGTCTGTCCTTGTCGGTCCTTGTATATGTTACTGTGTATTGGGAGTGTTACCCTTCTGCATGTACCAGTTTTGTGTAAGTTTATTATAGTAAAAGTTTGAATTGGAGCTTTGTGCCTCTGCCTTTCTTCACCCGCACCATACCCGTGACAGAAGGACCGACCACCCTAAAATGGACGATAGGGTAAGAATTGTCGTCCTGGCCAAGGAGAGCCAAGATCTCCCAGCCGTTGCCCATGGAGGTTCGTTTGAGGGAACCCGTCTGGCCAGATTTCTACTGCGGACCAGTGGAGGCCGCAGTAGAGGCGGTGGTCGAGATGGACCCCGACACCATTCTCCGCTTTGGTCCCTCTTCGACCCTGGACCGTTGACGTCCAGCTCCAAGCCTCTTTCGCCGCTGGTCCCGTCCAGCCCAGAGCTTCCTTCGCCGCTGGTCCCGTCCAGCACAGAGACTGTTCACCCCATGTATGCACCACCTGTGTCCTCAGTGACTGCGACACTGGCCATTATGGCCACAACCATGTGGTGTGTGTGGGCTGCGCACACACTGGAGCCGGTGTCTGTTCCTGAGCCGGTGTCTGTTCCTGAGCCGGTGTCTGTTCCTGAGCCGGTGTCTGTTCCTGAGCTGGTGTCTGTTCCTGAGCTGGTTCCGAATCCTGTCACTCTCCCCAAGTATTTTTTTTTTGGGGGGGGCTATAGGCCTCCGCCTGGAACACCCGAGGGGTCGTCACCGCCGTGGCCGCCCGAGGGGTCGTCACCGCCGTGGCCGCCCGAGGGGTCGTCACCGCCGTGGCCGCCCGAGGGGTCCTCACCGCCGTGGCCGCCCGAGGGGTCCTCACCGCCGTGGCCGCCCGAAGGGTCCTCACCGCCGTGGCCGCCCGAAGGGTCCTCACCGCCGTGGCCGCCCGTGGGGGCCTCACCGCCGTGCATGTACCAGTTTTGTGTAAGTTTATTATAGTAAAAGTTTGAATTGGAGCTTTGTGCCTCTGCCTTTCTTCACCCGCACCATACCCGTGACTGGTGAGCCTTTTTTATTTTCTCAAAAAAATATATATTTTGCTCCATAAATGTTCAATACAAACATACATATTTTTTCTAAAATCATTCACTATGGGAATAGTGAAAAACACATTTCAAAAGCACCACATTGTACCCTACTGTTTTAAGTCTTGATAATAATCATCACACAAAGAATTTTTAAGAATTTTTCTTTCTTAATTTTTTTTTTTTTTATGTTACTACTTGTTTCAGAATGTTCAGATAAAATTAAAAAGTAACATTATTATAATGTTTTCAAAAATGAAACTGAATGTTTCCTGGACATCCACATAACCAAGAAAAAAGCATTTTTAAAACATTTAAAAAAAACTGGACGTTTTGAACATTTTCATAACCTAATGGCAACGTTAGCGAAACGTTTTAATTTACTAGGATGCGTCCACTTATGTGTGCAGCCTCCGTGTGCCACATTTTTCACTTACATTTACTCTCAAAGTGACTTGCATGCATTTATGTCAAAGAGAGCACAGCCAGATGAAATGAGTGTGACACAGTCCATTGCTCAGCTGAGGCCAGCTGTCTGCGCCAGCTGCTTGATACAGATATCCTACTCAACAGGAGCATTACTTCTCATACCAGGATTCCTCTAGTTAAAGCATAGGCATGAAAGTAAAATAATAAAAAAACACTGACATGTGGGAATTTAATTAGTAAATAAAATAAATAAAAGGCATAATAACAACAAAACAATCCTATTTATTCAGTCATTATTCATTTATAATACTTTATGTAATCTTTGTGAGATACTGCACAATTACATATAGTTAATGATGGTTATTTTAAGTGTTTGGGAGACAAGTTAGATTACAGTATATTACATAAATAAATTTGATATGCTTTTTAATATGACTTAAAAATACTCCAAATACCGTACCCCACACATCTTAGCCCATTTTTTTTCCGATACTACATAAATAGAAAGAGTACTTTCTATTATATATCCGGATATATCCATGTTATCATGTGGTGTTCCACTCATGTCAACAGTGTTCACCCATGTGGATAGTGGAAGATTGGAAAAATGTCACCTTGTCTGATGAATCTCAAATTCTGCTGAGACATGCAGATGGTAGGGTCATAATTAGAGCAGCAGGAATCCATGGATCCACCTCATCGATGGTCGAAGCTTGTGTAATGGTGTGGATAGTCTCCGACCACAGACTGTTTGATGCATATTGCACGTGAAAATCACAAGGTCCCAATCTGATTGCCCACATGTATGAACATACCAAGCAAATTTTTGAACTTTTGGACATTAAACAAACATGACCGACAGTGGTCACACTGACCAGAGACAATGGAAACATGAGGGCTATATACACAAAGACAAATGGTTTAACAAGACACAAGATAGACCATTTCATACAAATTTGTACGAGTCAGTAAAAGGTGGCTAATTCCTACAAATTCGTACGATTCGTCTAAACCCCAGTGGTGCTGAGGCTGAGAAGTAATTTGTATGAATTCATATAAATTGAACATTTCGTAAAATATGTACAATTTAGCAAAAGTCTTACAAATTCGTACGAGTGAGGTCGAATGAATTTCTATGAATTAGCCACCTCGTAAAATTCGTACGGATTTGCCCGTGAGATCGGGTTTGACACACCTGAAAGCAATGAACAGTGACAGAGAACGTGACACATGAAACGAGGGAACCAATCAGAACATGACGCACAGACAGGGGACCCTAATGACAAGGTCACATGACGGGATAAGGGAATCACATTTTAAACCAGGAAACCATGGGCCCTATTTTAACAATCTAAGCGCATGGTCTAAAGTGCACGGCGCAAGTGCATGGAGGTCGTGTCCGAATCCACTTTTGCCAGTATAAGTAAAGAGTAATGGGTATGTTTTGGGCGTAAGGTGCAATAAACCAATCAGAGTCTCATCGCCCATTCTCTTTAAAAGCCAGTTGTTCTCGCAGATTTGCTATATACATGGCGGAATTTGCAAGCGGAAAGACTGAACGCTTCTCCAGAGGGGAAACGGATCTGCTCGTGCTCGAGGTGAAAGCATGCAAGCAGACCATCTACAGGACAAGCCGGATTCCACCATATCTTTCTGTACACAATATTCATCTTTTACATTGTAATCCTTTAATTGTTCATATTTGGCTAGTTTGTGTGCTGCTGCGCATCCCTGTGTGTATAATAAGTGTACGCAGTATGCAGTGTACGCGCGTTGTGGACCCGCCAATAGGCGCACATTACTAACGCGCTCTTTAAATAACAAAAAAATATTGCGCCATTGACTTTAGGCCAGGGGCCGGTTTCACAAAGATAGACTTTGACTATGGCTTAGATATAGTAGATACTCAGACTTCAGATAGACATCTAAATCAGACCGTTGCACAAAGCACTTAAGACTTTGACTATCTTATATAGGACTACACTGCAATGCATTCTGGGTAAAATAAGACACTTTTCAAAACAAAAAACATGGTGTATCGAGTAAGCGCATTCAACCTTTGGTCGTGACGTATGACGACTCAAACTAGCGCACAACCTCAACGTCATCGTTCTCAGCTTGAGAAAACCCAAGAATATACCACAATCCCAGACGTAGTTCTGAAAGAAAATGAAAATTGAGCGGAAGCAGAAAATATGTGTTTCGGAGAATGTAGTAACCAGAAGAAATGCTTAATTTGGAAAAGATTGCTACGACAGTTAACAGCGTTATTCCGACACTTGAGCGGGGGCGTTAAAGACGTACAGAAAAGATACAAAAACATGGTACAAGATGCCAAAAAATAAATATTTCAGAGGAAATCTGAGAAACTGAGACCCCAAGAGAAACTTCAAGACACCACTGAAATGGTGATGAATATATATGGTGGACAGTCGCTTTATATATTATATTTATATATATATATATATATATAAATATTATATATTTCAACTAGGTTACTGCGGTCCTTAAAAACCCTTTCCCTTCTCATAGCTCTCTCCATAACGTCGCCAGCAAACCACATGTAGCAGGGTGAAGTGTACCCGTGTTGATCATTGGCCAGTGTCATGTGAAAACATTGAACCTATCAGCAGTCTGGTGTCACGGTATAAAATGGGGAGGGTTTTGTCACTTGGGATGCGTTGTCACCCGTACTGCCCCTTTACGAAAGTTGTCATTTATGAATGGGAGAGTATCTGGAGTGCCGTCTCTGCGTTGTGCTGCTGTGCGTAGGCTGCCCCTGGCTTTGACCTCGTCAACGAACAACCCACTGCATGCTATGGTCAGCGGCCGTGCATAGTAACCGTGCATATTGAGAATGAACATCTTCCGCTATGTACGAGAGCCATTCGCGTGGTTTGTTTGTCTCTTTTATTGTTTTATTAGTCATTTTTCTGTTTCATGTTTGACAGGTTGAGTGACAGGATCAAGGGTTTCACCTCTATATTATGGGACGAGATGCGCGTCTGTTTATGTATCGCACTGCTGCCTTGCCTGGACTTTGTGTGTGTGTTTTACAACAGCGGCCCCGGACGATTGCTCGCCGAAGAGTGAGAGTAACAGTGGAAGCGTGGCTGTTTTCTGGCTGGCTTGCCCTTCGAGTGTGCGGGCGATCGTGAACCTATTTGTTTAATTCTTTTGATTTGTTTCTTGTTTTGTTTTGAAAGTAGCGGAGGGGTTTTGCTGCTGATTACAGGTGTTCACGTTGAGTGCCGTGCTTCTTTGAATTGACCTCACCAGAGTGGGTGTGTGTGGGTATTAAGCGTGGTGTGTGAATTGAGGGTCACAGCAGGCCATCTCCCTCACTTAAGCTTTCTTTTGTATTTGTTTTTTTGTATTTACTTTTTTTTTTTTATTGAAGTTTTGTAAAGTGTTGTTTCTTTTGTTTTTTTGTTTCTTTTTGACATGTGCCCACAAGACTTTTGACTAATGGATGTTATCGCCTAGAGTTTTAGCTTCAAAATTATGTGAAAATCATCCTGCCTACTCATTCATATAAAACAATTAGGGCCGGGACTCGATTAAAAAAATTAATCTAATTAATTAGAGGCTTTGTAATTAATTAATCGAAATTAATCGCATTTTAATCGCATATAAATATTTGACCTGAGAACAGTGAGAAGTAATTTTTTTCACATGGATTTTTAGTATACCATTGAATAATGACTGAATACATAAGCTTAAGCAACAAAATATTGTTTATTTTTGTTTAACCAAGTCCAGCAGACCAGTGCTATTTTTGCCATTAAGTGTAACGTTAGCAATAGCCGTTCCGAATTCCTTGTTGCACAGCTTGCACACAACCATGCTCTTATAGGTTGTAAATAGTTTTTTCTTTGACACTGGTGGCTCATCCGATTTTGTTGTGTTATCCTCCTCGTCCGTCTCTCCCCCAATTTCACACAATAGATGTAAATAGAACGTTTTTTAAAGCTAGCTAGCAACTGGTCACGCTGTTTAGTCCTGGATGTGTGTTGATGTGCGCGCGTGCGCAGGCAGTTGCTAGGCGATAAGTTGAGCTTCCAATCAAATAAAGTGAATGCCTGGCATTGGCCAATCCACTGTTTTACCCGTTTACGGACACAGGATTGGATGTACACAACCATGAAGAAAACAAAATCCCTGGAAAACCGGGACGGGTGGCAACGAACACTGTCTATGGAAGTTGTGAACGCTAGTTGGTGCTCCAGTATAATCGGTCCGCCTAAACTCATCCAGTGAGAAACGTTCCGCGGTGCAAAAATCAGTGCGATTAAAATGCGTTAAAAATGTTTAACGCGTTATTTTTTGTGTAATTAATTAATCTTAATTAACGCGTTAAAGTCCCAGCCCTAAAAACAATACATTGATTTAAATTTTGTATGACACTTTTTGTTTAGAAAGGCAATTTGCGGGCCGTGAATGATCATGAACAATGCTTTGATTCACACCTGAGAAGACAATGACTTGCATAATGATCCACATAATGAGCCTTTCAGTCAGGTATGTCACTGAGAGGAACCACAAAAAAAGAATGCGAGGACAAAAGATCCAATAGGCTAATTGGGTCATTCTACAGAATTGGTTCAAAGGTAGAGTTGGAAACATCTTGAAAAAAAATTGGAAAAAAATTATGCAAGCAAATTGTGTAATATCCAAGGTGAACATTTCTAGTAATTGTGCAGTTAATTATCATACTGTATTTTCAGAAAGTTTTGGAATATTTATCCTCACCGCAAATTTGTCACTAATAAAACAATAACCTATCTTGTAAATATATTTTTTGTTATTTCATTAAAAGAAGTAAAAGATTTTCACATGTAAATCAACAACATTTACAATTTTAACAATATTTCAAGAGTAATCTTTCTTTGTAAAAAGCATACATTTTATCATACGTATTTCAAAGTTAAGGATTCATTAGTTTGAATTGGAACAAAGACTATAACTGTTACGGCGCCCAGTGACATGCCCGTTATTCAGTCTCGAGCGCCGTCCCCTGAATACTGAGTATGCATACTTGGCCTAGTATGCATCATTTGTGCGCTGATGATCGATGCACCTGTTCGCAATGAACGCTGAGCTCTAGCGTATATCTGGCTCGTTGGCTCAGTGTTCCTTGCGAAGTATTGTTCCACTACTGTGTTGCATGACTGAGCATTCTCTGGATAATTTATATAACCTATATAACCTATCTTTGATTTCTGAAACCCCTGCTTGCTCTAACGACTCTGATTCTGTGCAGCCTGCCAAGTGAACCCCTGCCTGTGACCCGACTTCGATTCGTGCTGCCAGCCCTGAACTAAGCCTGCCTGACCACCGAGAACGGACTGAACCAGCTACCCAGCCCTCATATCCCCTTAACCCTTTACCTTCACCTTACCATTAATAAAACGTTGCACATGGATCCGTCTCAGACTCCTGCTTCAAAACAGAATACTTCGCCACCACAGGATCCAGCAGCAATGTCCGTTCTATCTACTGCAGTTAAAGCCACCCAGTTACCTCCACATCGAGAGTACGACTGTGCCATTGAACTCATGCCCGGGTCCACGCCTCCCAGGGGACGCATTTTCCCCCTTTCGCAGCCCGAGACGGAAGCCATGGAGAATTACATCCGAGAAGAGTTGGCCAAGGGTTTAATTCGTTCTTCCACCTCTCCTGTATCAGCTGGATTTTTCTTCGTTAAGAAAAAGGATGGAGGTCTACGCCCATGTATAGATTACAGAGCCCTTAACGACTGCACTGTGAAATTCCGCTATCCTCTGCCGTTAGTTCCCGCGGCACTCGAGCTCCTCCGCACAGCAAAGTACTTCACGAAACTGGATCTGCGCTCAGCTTATAACTTGGTTCGTATCCGTGAGGGAGATGAATGGAAGACAGCGTTTTCCACAAGCTCCGGCCACTACGAATATTTGGTAATGCCGTTCGGCCTGTCCAACTGTCCAGCTGTTTTCCAGTCATTCATGAATGACGTATTCCGAGACATGCTTCAGCGCTATGTAATTGTTTACATCGACGACATACTTGTGTACTCAGACACTTTGTCGGACCATGTTCAGCACGTACGGGCCGTGCTTCAAAAACTCATAGAAAATCAACTTTATGCCAAGTTTGAAAAGTGCGAGTTCCACCAGACATCCACTTCATTCCTGGGTTACGTCATCAGTCCTGAGGGCGTGGCAATGGATGATGGAAAGGTCAGAGCGGTGATAGATTGGCCCCAGCCTACCACTCTCAAAGAGCTACAACGCTTCCTGGGCTTCGCAAACTTTTATCGGCGGTTCATCCGAGGCTTCAGTTCTGTCGCGGCTCCCCTGACTGCGCTCGTGCGCAAAGGTACCACTCGCCTCCCGTGGACTGAGAGCGCATCTCAAGCTTTCAATCAGCTCAAATTCCGCTTCACTACTGCCCCGATCTTACGTCACCCCCAATCCAGAGTTGCCCTTCATCGTAGAAGTTGATGCTTCCAGTACAGGCTTGGGCGCCGTTCTCTCTCAGCGCCAAGGAAATGCCGCTAAATTGCATCCGTGCGCATTCTACTCAAGAAAACTGAACTCTGCAGAACGGAATTACGACGTCGGAGACCGTGAGTTACTGGCCATGAAATCCGCATTTGAAGAGTGGCGGCACTGGCTCGAGGGGTCCTCTCATCCATTTACTGTGTTTACCGACCACAAAAATCTTGAATATCTGCGAACTGCCAAGAGATTGAACCCGCGCCAAGCCCGTTGGTCTTTGTTCTTTTCTCGTTTCCAGTTTACTGTGACGTATCGCCCTGGATCAAAAACACGAAAGCTGACTCCCTGTCTCGTCAGTACGACTCTGAACTCACCAGTCAGACTCCCGAAAACATTCTCCGTCCTGACCTGGTCCTCGGTCCCATCCAGTGGGATATTGAGACTGAATTAGAACAAGGCAACACTAACTCCGAACCTCCGCCTGACTGTCCTCCAGGAAAAATGTTCGTGCCCGAAGCGCTCCGGGAGAAGGTGCTTAAACACGTCCATGCGCTGCCTAGCTCTGGTCATCCTGGCATCACTGCTACGATTCACATTCTCCGGAACCGTTACTGGTGGCCCACACTGCCTCAAGACACGACTAACTTCGTTCAGCAATGCCAGAACTGCAATACCCAAAAATCTTCACGGCTCCTTCCTGCAGGTCTTCTACAGCCTCTACCGGTACCCCCAACGCCCATGGTCACACATAGCCGTTGATTTCATTACTGATCTCCCTCCTTCTGACGGACATACAACGATCCTTACTGTTGTCGATCGCTTCTCAAAAGCCTGTCGTCTTATCCCTCTGCCTAAACTGCCCACAGCCCTGCAAACTGCTGAGCACCTCTGTAATCTGGTCTTTCGTTTCTATGGTTTACCTGATGACATTGTCTCCGATCGCGGACCACAGTTTACCTCCCGGGTCTGGGCAGCCTTTTTTCGGATGCTTCAAGTGAATGTCAGCCTCACATCTGGGTACCACCCTCAGTCTAACGGGCAGGCTGAACGTCTCAATCAGGAGATTATTCGTTTCTTGAGATCCTACTGTCATTTCCACCAGGAGGATTGGAGTCGGTATCTCATGTGGGCTGAATACGCTCAAAATTCCATTTGTAAGCACTCCACGGGTCTAACGCCTTTCAAGTGCGTACTTGGTTATCAGCCACCTCTGTTCCCCTGGTCCGGCGAGCCCTCTAATGTACCAGCTGTGGATGACTGGATGAGGCGCAGTGAGGAGACGTGGAATCTAGCTCACACCCATCTTTTACGTGCCGTCAATCGCACTAAGAGACAAGCTGATCGTCACCGCCGTGCTGGTCCAGTCTATCAGCCCGGTCAGTGGGTGTGGTTATCCACCCGGGATCTCCGACTCAATCTGCCCAGCAAGAAACTCAGCCCTAAATTCATGGGTCCCTACAGGATTATACGGCAAATTACCCCAGTGTCTTTCCGCCTTGCCCTGCCCCGTCAGCTCCGCATTGCTCCCACATTTCATGTTTCTCTATTGAAACCAGCCACTGCATCTTCCACGGTCAGTAATGTAGAGTCTGAGGATTCCCGTTCTCAGCCCATCCTGATAGAGGGCGAAGAGGTGTACCGTGTGCGCCATCTGCTGGATTCTAGACGTCGTGGCGGGCGTTTACAGTATCTTGTAGAATGGGAGGACTTTGGTCCTGAAGAACGCTCCTGGGTGGACTCAAAAGATATTCTGGATCCTTTGCTCGTTCAAGTATTTCATCATGATCACCCAGACAAACCCGCTCCTCGTCCCCGCGGCAGACCTCGCCGCCGTCAGGGTTTTCGCGCCAGGAGTCGCTCCCAGGGAGAGGGCTCTGTTACGGCGCCCAGTGACATGCCCGTTATTCAGTCTCGAGCGCCGTCCCCTGAATACTGAGTATGCATACTTGGCCTAGTATGCATCATTTGTGCGCTGATGATCGATGCACCTGTTCGCAATGAACGCTGAGCTCTAGCGTATATCTGGCTCGTTGGCTCAGTGTTCCTTGCGAAGTATTGTTCCACTACTGTGTTGCATGACTGAGCATTCTCTGGATAATTTATATAACCTATCTTTGATTTCTGAAACCCCTGCTTGCTCTAACGACTCTGATTCTGTGCAGCCTGCCAAGTGAACCCCTGCCTGTGACCCGACTTCGATTCGTGCTGCCAGCCCTGAACTAAGCCTGCCTGACCACCGAGAACGGACTGAACCAGCTACCCAGCCCTCATATCCCCTTAACCCTTTACCTTCACCTTACCATTAATAAAACGTTGCACATGGATCCGTCTCAGACTCCTGCTTCAAAACAATAACATCTTAGTTAATAAATCAATATACTTTATTTTTGACAAAACATCCTATACTATATATTTAACATATGAGCAGAAATTGGCGAACAAAAGCTTATTTGATGTGGCAGTAGTCTATTTTACAGTAAAAACGTTTTAATCTATCCAAAACTAGTCAACGAAATCTTGTCTAAACATTCAGATTTCATCTGTAACATTGTTTTTATGATATATTAATATAGGGCATATAAATGTTAATATGCAGTTTAATACATTGCTTATACAAAGACATTTTATTTAAACAATTTTCAGTTGATTTTTACTCATCTCAGTATTGCAGTGTTATGAGTTCATGTCCGTGTAAAAATAGCATGCAACAGCATGCATCTGTGCCGTTCATTCACACATAGACACACGATTCATATTTAAACAGTCTTTTTGCGGTTTACAAACAATATATCACGATTACAAAACACTTAAGAATAAAGAACTTGATCAGCTTGATCCGTTGCTCCTCGAAATGAAACCAAAACCAGCATTTCTGAGGTAATTTTTTTATCCCTGAGGTAATCTATTATTATCCCTCACAGCGTCGCAAGACGACTAAAGGTACATGAATCTGATAATACTTGAGTTTTATCGAGTTGATGTGGGTGTTGACAGGTTTGCATGGATTGCCTCAGATCATTTAGTGCGCGCTCTCCGTAGTCGTCGTGTACACATTAGCAGATAATGAGTTGACATGAGAATGACTTACATCTCTCTATTTTCATACAGATTACATAAACAGAAAATATTTGTTTTCGTTTTGAATTAGATATTTTAATAGCAGACACTGAAATGTTTAAAAGGATGTATTGCTCATGCATGTGGAATTAGTATTCGCTGAGTTTTGTTTAAGTTTAGAGACGTGCTCCAGAAAAAGAGCTTCTCCCTGACTCATATTAAATCACTTGAACAGATGATTGCAACGGAACAACACAAGTGCTCGGTTAGAACCAACGTCAGTAGAACCAACTCCGAACCGGCAATATCTCTAGCTCTGAACCAGCACCTGGTTCTTGCTGGAAAAGGGGTATATGAGACTCAACCCCCTATCCTTCTTTGGAACTATGAAATACCGTATTTAAAACTTTGACTCTCTCGGGAGGAGGAATATGTTCTATGGCTGAGCTGGACGATGACATCATTGTTTTCTCGAGAGCTGTATAGATAAATTAAATAAATTGATAACCTTTTTACAGCAAAAATTAACCACCACTGAACTTACTTAAGCTAGACTAAGACACTATTTTCTTCTAGATCTGCTGTACAGCCGAAACAAATTTTGCTGCATTATTTTCCTGTTATCACTGAAAAAGCTGCTTTGAAACAATCTGTATTATAAAAAGCGTTATATAAATAAAGGTGACTTGACTTTTTTGGTCAAAGTGTGCACAACATAAATTTTGTCTCGGGATAGAATAGAGAAATACACTGACCCGGTCATTATACAAGGATTATATTCTATCATCAACATCTATTTCTTAAAGACAAGCTTAAAGAGTGATCATCTTTTAATTAAAAAAGTGTAACCGATTGATAATGTAACCAAGGTCTAAATCAGGGCCGGTGATTGCTATAGGCGAACTAGGCGGTGGCTTAGGGCGACAAATATGTTGGGGGCACGGTAGAGATGCGCGGTTGGCGGTTACAGCCGCGGATAAACCGTGGATCGGCGAATGACGCGCCGAAAAATTATATTTTAATTAAATTCGGGCGGGTGGCGGGCGGTTGAACCAATCAAATGAAAAATATATGTATACATTGTTAAATATTGTTATCTGACTATACCTACATCCAAAAAAAGAAAATAGGGAATGATAGTACATGCGCTTCATGAGGCACACGCACTCTTGCTCTCTCTCTTCTTCTCTGCCGTGCACGCGCTACGCGGTTTGGAGCACAGTCTCTGTCTCGCGGGCGCGCTCGCTCTAGATTCCGGGAGATTTTAACTAATTTGCGGGCATCAGTGAGCCGCTATCAATATGCGGGAGACTCCCGAAACTTCCGGGAGACTTGGGATGTCTGCATTTCTATACTGACATAATATCGGCATTATAATTATTGATTTTTCATTAGGCTATTTTTTTGGTGCCCCCTCAGCTCTTGATGCCCTACACACAGCGCGTGATGCGCGTGGTGGGAGCGGCGGCGCTGTCCTATAGTCCTCACCCTGACATGACAGTGCGTAGAATTTGCCCATAATGTAAATGACTAGTTATTTTATTCGAGCTTTCTATCTATTTGCTAAAAAATAAAGTGAATTCATTTTCTGGGCACGCATTCATTAGTAGTAGGCTAAATAGCAGCATGTTGAAATGATGTGCCAAAATGCGTTTTCTATTAGGCTACAATGAAAATATTGTACAGTAGCCTATTAGATAAAGTCAGGTTTGCCGAAGTGCGTTTAATTTAGGCTATTTGTTTATGTGTGTCCCTGTGCGCCGATCGTAGACAGAGTTCACTGCTGATATTCTGAGGTAAGAGTCTCGTGGCGGTCATCAGCAGCGCCTTCCATCGCCCAATCAACGGATGGCGGGACGGTGCGGTTTTGAAAGCTGGTCAAAAACGTTGGTGCGGACGGATGATGAGTTTTATGATGCAAAACTTTGCGGATTAAATAATAGCCCATCCGCGCATCTCTAGGGCGCAAAATTTCTGACGTTCTGGTGTTCACGAGTTTAAATATAATGCAAATTTTAGTTCATTTACTTTTATATATTTTAAGCATTTAGTAATTTATTTGTAATAAACACTTTTAGTGGGCTATTTAAAAAGTGTTCAAACTATTTATATGTTAAATTATGTTTTGAAAAACATATGCGCAGAGTGTGACGTCAAAGTGTGTGTGCGCGTCTATGGTGCGCGCAGAAAGAATTCGTCAGCAGCCGATCAGGGACCTTTGGGACAGGGCCAAAGCTGCTGTGGATCCGCTTACCCAAAACTATCAGTGAGTGGCAGATTTGAAGAAAATTACCATTGTTTGGCAAATAAATAAATGACGGACAAATACATGTCATGTATTGCCAATATTGTATCATGTAAGCTTTATGGTACACCTCAAACAAGGGAATATATAGTAATTTATACGTGTTAATGGCTTGGGTATGCAGAGCATTTGTGGCTTATATGGACTGCACACCACTGATACACACACACACACACACGCACACACACACACACAACAAACACAAATAAATAGGCACAAGAGAGCTGTCAAATGAAAGAACTGAAGAAATCCATAATTTAGCCACCTAGCGAAAGGCAGAGAAATGCAAAGACACTCACAGAATAAATCTGCCTATACTGACTAAAAACAAAATGTACACATGATGGCTGTTTACTTACGGTATAGACCGTTTAATCAAATTAAAATAATATAAAATAATATTAGGTTTCTGTTGCTCAGTCCCTAAACTAGCACTCAAAGTGAATGAAAAACATTATTGCATAATACTTGATGTTCTGATTGGATCAGAGGTACTTGTCCTGAAATCTATGAGAACTACTGGTTTAGAGGACTAGTTCAGCGAGTGCCATTGAACGCCGTGACAATCTGTGTTTCATCTAATACTCTGATGCAACTGTCCGCAATATATTGGTTTTGAAGTGCCTCATTATAGATGCCTTATAACAGAACATGTCACTCTTCCTTTAACTAACAGCTAGAAGCATGATGAATCTTAAATAAGTAATGAATATTAAAAAAGTAGAGTATAATAAAACAACAGCACCTCAAGTGGCTGCATACAGCAGTTGAGAAGTTGCTTCACGTCGTTTGTTGCCCTGATTAAAGTGTGGATCCAGGGGTGTCAGCCTGTTACTCTTGTCAGGTTGTTTACTGCTCTATGAATGGACACATAATTAATGATTATTTTCACATCATGGGAATGCAATGCTGACGTAAAGAGAAGACAAACTGTTGTGGAACAATGTGCTGTTGGTTAATCCCAACATTTTGATATTTAGAGTCATAATGGAATTCCACTTGCTTGTGAATTTTCAGTAACAACGCCCCCAAAAATATTTGGCCATTTTGATTTATATTTGTTCGTTTAGAAGAGCAGTCTCTTATATGCAAAGTGATTTAAATGTGCACTTTTTTTATTATTCTTTTTTTTTTCCACATAAGTAAATGAACAGTACTTTTGAGAAATGTTTAAAACGATGTACTCTCACATGAGACGATTATTCTACATGGATTCGGTCGCGTCCGCATTGACACCATCATGTTGACATCACATGACCATGCAATTTGTGTTCCTACTAAAGGCAAATAATAATAAAAATAACAGTAAATCAATATAAATGTCATCAACTGCTGTGCTCCTGTTGGTTCTTCAGTAGCACAGCAAATCAAATGTCTGACAATGTCAGTGACTAGAAGGTTATTCTGTCAGGAAACAAGAAAACAACATGTTTAATGGTTTTCGCTATAAATGGGAGTAGAGAGACCAGTCTGTAATTTCCCACTAAGCAGTGGGATTACCCGAGCCTGCTTTAATGCTGTTGGGAAAGTGCCATTCGGAAGAAATGCGTAGATGGTGTGTGGGAAGGAGTCTGGGAGAGATAGCTTAGAAGATGGGAGGGAAAAGGGTCAAGGATGCAGGAGGTAGGATGGTTATAAGGGAGAGGTTTAGAGACCTCAGCCTCTGTGAAAGGAGATAAAGAGAAGAGTAAAGAAATTGCATGTGGGTGGTGTGTGTTTGTGGGGCATCGACTGCTGATGGTGGTGTTGTGAGGACTGACTGCTGATGGTGTTGTCTTGTCCCTGAAAAAAAAAATAGCAAAGCTGTTAGAGAGGTGGAGGAGAGCAGAGATAAATGTCTTGAACTGAATGGATAGAAATGTAGGTCATCATACGTTTTCACTGAAAACTAAATACATTTTTATTCCTTCAGCCTTAACCAAAAACAAAACAATATTTTTAGCAGATAACAGAATTTCTAAACATTGTAAATTGTGTATTTACATTAAATATAGGTAATATATAGATATGTGTTAATATGTGATATGTGCAAAAATGTGTTACTTCAACATCTATAATGCATTAGATGAATATCACGAATATCATCATTTAGAATTGGAATATATGTGTTGCCCTTGTGAAATTGAAGTACTTTTTAGCATAATTTTAAAGAGTACTTATTACAGAAATAAAACATTTTAAAAGAATATACGTTTTTGACACTTGATTGCATATTAATTGAACTTAACTGAAAATGTATTATAGTTTACATTGATATTAAATGCAATTAGCTGAACCTTTTGTCTTAGAAATATGGTTGAAGTTACTGCTAAATACTGACAAGCAATTATGGTAATATTATTTAATGTCAGTTCAATTGAAATTTTTATGTAACCAATTTTAAATATATTTATAATTACACATTAGTTATTAAAGATAGTTGCAATTTAGTACATTTAAAATATTTTAAAATTATTTTGCAAAAAAATATATATAAAGGAAGAAATAACAAGAACACACAAATTTTTTTGAATGATCATAGATGAAGAAAGGTGCTATTTAAACCCATGTTTCTCAAAATCTTCACAAATCTCTTTAATTTAAAGCTTTGCATCAAAGCAGCTGTAGTATTTTTGGAATATTGTAAATTAGGTCTGTAAGACATACCCCGTGTCATGCAACATGAGGGGAAATATTAATATCTAATTCTCCTCTGCAAATGTCTCTAGCATACAGCCAAACAGTACATCATGCCATTTACAAGAAATGATTCTATTAACTGCCAAAATATGCCAACGGGTGTCCTTACCCACAATGCCAAGAAATTCTGGCACCGTAAATAACGACCTAACAGAAAACCCTCAGTCAATTTGTCTGCACTGCTACTGTGAATAGTTACATTGTGTGTGTGTGTGTGTGTGTGTGTGTGTGTGTGTGTGTGTGTGTGTACTCTCATAACTCTTCTTTTCAGAAGGCAAAGCAGTTTATAGCTCAGCAGAAAGTGTTTGCATGAATTGGTTTATATAAACGCAAAAAAAAAAAAAAAAAAAATCACAGTATCTCTCCTCAAACAGGAGAGAATTGATACTCAAAAGCTTGAAGTGTCCCGGCTGCTGAGCCAGAGAAGTAGCATCTGTGAAACAGAAATAAGGATACAGGCATATTCATTGTCTATTTGAAAGTCATTGTTCGAAAGCCAAGGGTTTGATCTTCAAAGCAAAATTCAATACCCAGATATATGTGAACCCAGGGCATTTTAGGTCAGGTATGTTACAAAAGCAATGCTACTTGAGAAATAGTATCAAATGTTGACGTTCTGCATGACATTTTTTTGCAAACAAATGTTTATCTCACAAAACATTTTATTGAACATAGAGTCCTGCAAGATATATTTAATATAAAGAGTATTTACGTATTTATTTGTATTATACCTAACAGAGAAAACTGCTCCAGACCTGCCAAAAAATGTCTTCAAGTCCAGTTATTGTTTAAACAAATGACTGTCACAATGTGCAAAAAAAAAAATAACTTTGCCCGCCCAAAGTGTGTTGGGATGCGAAAGCAAAACCCCTTTGTCTGGCCATCCAAAAATGGATGAAATTAGGAGTCAGTGGTTAAATGTATAATGCTGTTCCTGAGCAGTACAACCCAAAAGTTTGCTTGTGTACAGCACATTTTACAGAGGACAGCTTCCAGAACCTGAGAGAGTATGACACCGGCTATACACACCTAAATAAATTGGAAACATACACTTCAGTAAGTTTTCTTAAAGGTACAATGTGTCCGTTTTTTTAGTATTTTATTAGCTAAAATAAATGTCTTTATTCATAAATATGTCCTCATTGGTGTAAAATTACCTCTGCCAATGATCTGACTTATCATCGTAAGCGAAGAATTTATTATCTTTATTTACAAGGGACGGGTAAGTCCATGTTGTTCCGCCATTTTGAAAAACTATAATAGCAGAGAGGGACAAAAAGCACTAGCCTACCTCAACGCGTGTTCGTTCAGAGCCAGCGTCACGTGACTGAAACCAGTTGAAGCGGACAAGGAGATCAGTGAGAGGTGCTTGTCTCTGTCCCGGCAAATTTCCGCACTGCACGGTACTCCATAATGCAGTCTGTGATTCACTGTAACATTCGTTTGTTCGTTGTGTGTCAACTTGCAGTTTGTTTGAAATAACGAACCTCATCACCTGAAAGAAAACTCGATGAAGTGCTATTGGAAGACATATTGTCATAGCTTCTTGGTACATAATGGCTACCGTAGTTGCAACACGCATTTGAAAAAGCGAGGCGCTAGAGAGCACTATTCGTTTAAATTCAAAATACAATTTCACGGCTAGATGGGAGAAATTCCTACACAGTGTAGCTTTAACTGTATTTCACTTCAGGACTTAAAGGGGTCCTATTCTGCCCTTTTACGAAGTCTTGATTTTGTTTTTGGGGTGTATGTATATGTTTCCATGCTTGATTGTTCAAAAAATGCATACGTTTCACCTCTCTCCCCAATCTGTCTGCAGATTTCGTTGAAGCACGTCCTTCCGAAATACGAAATGTGCTGTGATTGGTTAGCTGGCCCAGTGTGTTTTGATTGGCAGAGCTTTATCTCGTGTTCGTGAAATGTCCCGCCCCTCCATAACTGCGAGTTCTTCTCTAGTGTAAATATTGGGGATGGTGTAAATTTTAAACCAATTGACCGTTCGCAAAGACCCGTCCCTCTTAGTTACTGTCGCTATGTCTGACAAGCCATGCCGCTCTCACGCCACACCATGTTCTCACTCAGTGAAAATTACATCGCGGAGCAGAAAGGAGACTGACAACACGCCGACAGACAGGACAGAACAGGTTACTTTTGATATGAAACAAAGTCTCACCTTTTAAATTTGGAATTTTTTTAAAGAAATGTAAACAATAAATGCCGTTTTGTGGCTCTTTAATGTGTCTGTCAGATCGCTGTGTCGCCTCCGTTAAAGCTGCTCGTGAACCGATCATCTCTTCCTTCTAGTTCATTTATAGCATCAAATAAACATGAATGAACATCAGGAGGAATGTTGTTTTAACCGGGGAAAGACGTCAGTACAGTCGTTTTTCAAGTTAAAATCCTCCTACGTTAATCTACTAACTCTCCTGACTGCTTTGTCGGACAAAAATGGCAGATTCGGCGGATGGCGGATTATGATTGGTCAGATCGCCTGTCAATCAAACTCCCTGCGAAGGGTGAATTCGAGCTCGATCCAGATCCTGACAATGTTAACGAACAAGAACAACAACGGATTTCATGCATGATTTCACAGTACGTTTCAGAGTGGTATGTTTTTTGTCATTTTCTTATACATTCTAGATACAATGTTATCCACCATTTAATTGTAATATTTATCGGAAAACTAAGGTAATACAAACAGTAATCGATCACAAAACCATGGTTAATTTTCCTAAGGAGCGGTGAACCGTCTTACAAAAGCAACAGAAAACAAGCTTTTCTCCATCAAATGTGCAGCACACAGATACACATTTGGGTTTTAATGTTCAGGAACAGTGTTTAAAATAAGTTTTAACCACTTTAAGTTCATCAGCCTTAGGAAGGTCAGACAAATGTTGCAGATGTCCTGTGGTGAAATTACTTTACTCCATCTACCCTTGTAAAATTAATCCCATCTGAATACGGCTTTAGTGTTTATAATCATGGTCTTGCAAGCTATTTTATCTCAAACTTACAGGGAAAATGTTTTTAAAAGACTGAAAAAGTTTCCGGAAGCTTAGTGATGGTGACGTTGAAGTCATACGACCGAGGTGTAGTTGGTTTATATCCTTCCTGTAGCTCAAACCGTTGAGAACAGCGCTAGCAATGCCAAGATCGTTGGAATGATTCCCAGGCAATCAACAAGAACTGATCAAATGTGTGCCATGCAATGTATGTTGCTTTGAATAAAAGCATGCATATGGGTGAGCGTAGTCTATGTTTAGTTTTTACTTCTGCCAAATGTATTTGGGCTTTAAAATGTATAGAAGTTGTGTTCATTTGTGAAGATTCTCATAATGAACAAAACCACTGGCCAAGAGCTTCTTTTTTTTTTTTTTGCAACAATCCAAAAGCCAATGGAAAGATCCTATCGGGCCTTTGTCGAAGGAATCAGGGTGATGCTAATATACAGGTTGCCCACCACAAAAATCTGTCATCCCTGCTGCACTTTACTATTGCCCAGGGCAAAAGATTGAGGGTATGTTACTCTATATGGGGCCGAGAAAACTAGCATTACGGCAATCTTTACTAAATGTGCTTGTGACAACCTGCCCCAGTGCTACCAATTTTAAACTGGTAATTATGCAACACTGCTAATACTGTTTTTACCACATGAATCCATCCTGCTTGAATCCAGACGTTTACACATTTTGTCAAAAACAGGATTAGTATTTGCTTTCTTCCTTTTCTGGGTGTACGTTTAGGTGTTTTGTTTAAAAATAGCATTGCATTTTAAAAGAAAGATAGGGGTTAATCTGGATAGTGTAAGGCCTTCACTTTCTGAATAATAAATACCATTGATGTACCTCAAGCACAGAGACCATATGGATCCACTACAGAACGCCTGACAGCTTTACTAGAGGGATTGCAATATGATAAAAGTTAAAAGGGGTCAACAGTGACATGCAGTGCTGTGGTTAATGCTTACGGCGTTTAATATCTGCTCTCTCACACTCACACATCTGTAAAGACATCTTTACAGATATTGTAAGAGGGAAGGTATTAATCATGAAATGTTTTGAGATTATAAGAAACTATTTCTCTGATACAGACG
Source organism: Phoxinus dragarum (assembly GCA_033366665.1). Taxonomy (NCBI): domain Eukaryota; kingdom Metazoa; phylum Chordata; class Actinopteri; order Cypriniformes; family Leuciscidae; genus Phoxinus; species Phoxinus dragarum. The sequence goes on from JARPMJ010006112.1 coordinate 29,263, forward strand.
TTGGGGCATGGAAAATGTTCTCCACTAACAACAGGGAATCTTACCTCTTTATGCTGTAGACAGCCAATCCATGTTGTAGACTTTTTCACTTTGTAAGAAGTTATTATTATAGATTTTTGGTGTTGCACAAATCTTTTCAAGGTCCTATATTCAGTTAGCATTACTCTCTTGGGGTTTCCATGAGCACAACTGTGTGCAGTTCATTTGGCTTTTCTTTAGTATATTGCAACAGTGTAATAAACTGTAAACAATTAACAAGAACAATATACCACCTGGACACACAGCCTGATCTCACACACAAACGAACATATTTAGATGTAAATAAAAACGGTCCAATGCATATATGCGTTTACATATTTGCATTGCCTTTAAGTATCATCTGGACATAATTGCAGGTTCGATATGTATCTAAATCTACGTACAAACAACCTAAAATACATATAGATAGAACGTGTCACAAGTCACAAGAAATTTGCATATGAAGCCGCTTTTAAATGTGTATCTGCTGAATTCATATTGAATGCTTAATTTGCTACGAGGCCTTATGAAATATGAACTATAAAGTTGCAACAGACCCAGATTCGCTACGGTGTTGACGTCTCGTTTTTTTCAGGTGAGGACATTTCTTTATTTACATATGTTCAATTATATTTGTGATCTGTGTTATGAAATATATTCTTAAGTAGTCAGTTGTTGCTTTTTGTCAGATAACAACTGATTTCTGGCTTGTGATAGAAAAGTGATGCTAGGTTTTAGCATTGAAGAGTCATAAGTGTTTAATAATACTATATGTAATATAAAAAAATAAAAATTTTACATTCTCAGATCACACCTATGACACTATCACATAATGATAAAGAACTTAACGAACTACTAAGAAAAGGACCTGCAGTTGCTGCAACCCTCGATTTGTCTTATGAAGCAGAGTGGCGGTGAAACAGTGGGAACCAGACGATGGCGAGAGGATGGGGACTTGCTGAATGATGGTGGTGACTTAGCTGGCGATGACTTGAGAGGATTCTCTGTTCAGGTGAACACGAAGACAGGTGATCTGGATCGGGATGACAGACGGAAGATGGGATACAGGACGAGACGATCTCAGGTGAGTAGACTGGTAAGGAGTCTGACAGAAAGCAGTGTATACTGTGACGAGACCAGACAATAAGGGTGCTTTCACACTGGTAGTTTGGTTTGGAACGGGGCAAGGTTCGCATGAAAAATCGCTAATGTGAACGCTGTCATGCGGAGCCGGGTGCGCACTGGGGTACCGGACCCGAGACTACCTGGAGGAGGCGCTTTGAGTTCGGTTGCTCCCGAACCGTGCCGCAGTTTGCGTTAATGTGAAAGCAACACGGACTCGGGTGCGCGCTTATACAGGAAGTAAAGTGACCTGTGCATGCGTTTTAGCTGATTATTATGTATTTAGTTAAATAAAACACATATAAGGGATTTACCTTAGATACAAGCGAGAGTGAGCCTGCAGTGTAGGGGGGCGCCGGGAACAATCGCGCTCGGGCCGCAGCAAACGAGCCCAGAGTGAAAGCCCCCTAAGTGATGATGAACTGTGAACAGGCTGTGTTGATGACGGAGTGCAGAATGCAGCGAGTCAGTAATCTGGTGACTTTGAACGAGTGGGCGGGGTCCTGGTGATTGGCTGATGATTGGGGCTGTGACGTGCGGCTGACGCTGTGACACAGATCATGGTCAGTTATATGATTTTCAAATTACTATGATTATTATTAAAACATTTTAGTTGTAATTGTAAATTCCTGTATTTCTTTTTTTGGATATAAATTATAACGATACTTTTTTCATGATGTGCAAAGATGCAGTAGCCTCATTTGATTGTGATTTATGATACTACTATAAAAAAAATTGTGATCACACATGCTTTGCTTAAACTTTACAATTATTTTTTTCAAAATAAGAACAATAGTGCCTTACATTGCAACAAAAAGTGAATGTTCTGTAAAGGTCTGTAATATAAATGCCTTATGCTTCGGACTCTTGGGTCCGTATGAATTAGCTCAAATGATCCATAGGGAATTTTAATAACTAATCATGAATATGATTAATATTCTGCATATTACTTTACATTAAATTATCGAAATTGAAAATGTCTAGATTATACGAATATATGAATAATTGATCACAACGTCTTATAATTCCTCATTCAGATATCAATAATCTTATTTAATTTCGATTATGAGATAACCTTTAAGGGAAATTCATGTAATGATCAAATAGGTGTTTGTCCTGCAAAAACCATCAAAGATCACCCATCAACCTCTCAGTAAAGCTATCTCCTTATAACCTCCAAGAAACATTAATTTTCTGGCCGTGAACATTAATTTTCCTGTGTTTATAAAATTAAAACTAGTAAATAATAAGAGCTCTGGCAGCTCTTGGATCTTTTAATCTCATTGACGTTTGTGGTTTTACGAGCGTTTTTTTCACAGACACAGTCTTGAATATATTGTTTTAATAAATGCAAACTACAGAATATAACGGATTACACATATTGATTATACACCGATTATATCTATGTACATAATTTACAGTAACAATACAAGACACGAATAGCGGATAAGAGAGAGAAAGTGAGAGATAAGGAGAGAGAGAGATTATTCTGCTTTAAGCTGGTGCTTTTTAGCAGTAGTAACGCACACCTCGCACGCGCGGGGAGCGATTTACAGAGGGTTTTGGTCGTGCGTTTGGGAGAGAGAATAAGAGGGAGAGAATGAGATCGAGGGCCGGGGCGCGCTCGATTTGAATTCGGAACAGAGAGAGAGAGGGAGAGAGTGCTCTGGGGCCCGCGCTCGATTTGATTGCGGGACAGAGAGAGAGAGATAAAGAGAGGATGGTCACGTGTGACCATAGAACAGCAAACATCATAGAATAACGAAATCACAGACCTTTGAGAGCCAACCAAAATGCATCGAACCTTAAAACATTAAAAACTCGTGAGAGTGAATACTTGCAAAAAAGGTCGTGTGTGTGCATGTCTGGATCTGAGGGGAGCGCGCGTTCTCATGCCTGAGGCGCGTTCTCTCGGGTCGTTTCGGAGCAGGGCGCGTGCTCGTTGCCAGAGCACGTTTCCGCGGGAGCTTTGGAAGCTGGTTGAAAGTGAAGTTGCTGAAGGAATTCAGGCTCCGTTCGTTCGACTCGTAGGTGGAAACGAACAAAGTGGAATTTGGAAATTAAACAAAAGAAACTTTATAAAGAAAATAAAAGCAGGGAACTCCGTGAGGGAGTTTAGATCGGAGACGTCACATGATGAGCAGTGATGAAGGCAGGACGCGAGAGCAAGAGAGAGTCAGGAAGAGCTTTGCTCTTTCCTTTAAAGACTGTATGGGTCACTCCTTCGTTCGGCGCGTTGTCCAATCACCTTCAGTGATCTGGGAGCGGGAGAATCTTCTTTGTCCTGCCAGAAGACCCCAGTCTGTGTAGTTTATGGCAGAGCTTTGCCTTAGTCATTTCTATGACTAAAAAGGATTCATCTAGTAATAATCATATCATTGCAGTCTATTATCGAGATTCAACTCCGTTAGATTTAGAGAATTACAAAGATACGAAACACATCATATTAACATTAATAGGAATACAACATTTGATTATTATGCATTAGTATAGACATTTAAAAGTTTAATTAATACATGCTATAATTGTAAACTAAACCCAAATCTGTCATGACATATAAATGGCAACACAGAATGCATTTGGTAATGTTTTAAATATGACTCGTTCAATGAAAAGTCTCTTGTGTGTGTGTGTGGAAGGCAGATGTTGGTGTGAGGAATTTCGGGGTGTCACGTTACATGTTGGAATGGGAGAACGAGACGAAGACCTTTTGTCTTCAGGCAAATTAATGAAGTGTTCGTGATTCCCTAATTTGACCAGATGGCAGTCGATGTTGCTACAGGTCACAGCACTGCATCATTAGACAGGAGACTGTTTTGCTTCTCTCAGTGGTGTACATAATTTGTGATTTTCGTTTATTTTATTGGGGGGGGGGGGGGGGATTCTCTTCTCTTCTACACGAGTTGCAAGACCTGCTGTCAGCTGCTAGTTCTGACCTTCATTCTGAGAGTACCCCACATTCAGCGTCACTGCATTGAGGCACAAGGACCGCAGCTTCATCAGATTGAGGGAGGCTAGACCTTCTTTAATCAGCAACAGGCTTGCAACAGATCATATCAAGGTGCAGTTGTGTTCAGAGTGGAGGTGGTTAAGTGCAAAGACTGTTTGCCTAAGCAGTATACCTGCACTGACTGACTGTGTACACCATACACATGTAATTCACAACAGAAGCACCATGATTTCAGGGTTACACAAGACTGTACCTCCCACAGTGGTGAAGCAGGACTCTGACGGACAATACTTTCACCATCAAGAAGGTACTGTCTTAGTTTATTTTTTTAATTAAAATTAATTCATTTAAATTACATTCATATATTAGTCATTGTAAACGTCTTTCTTAGGATAGTCTACAAGCTGTCATTGTCAAACTTCCATTTTAATTAGGTTTTTTTTTATTGAACTTGTGAAGCTATGAATTGAAACACTTTGTTTCTATGGGGTTTTTTTTATCGTAGATTGACTCTTACCAATGGCAATACCTCATTACATATGTTATTACATGGTTCAGATGCATTTTGGTTGATAGGATCACAAGTACATAAGGGAGATACATACCTGTTTACACCTGGTGTTTTTATCCATCTCTTTTCTCCACTTTCGACTACTTCAGTCCTAGTTTCTTCGAGGGGAGGTCTATGTGTATTTTTTCAGATCTTTTGTCCATGCAAAATGTCCATGCAGCTCTTTCCCATAAAATGAATGGGAATAGTGACTATATCCCTGGTCCCCATTCACTCTAATTGTATGAACAACTTGGACATTCTGCTAAATGCTTTAGTCAAGCTTCACAATGCTTTTGTGCCCACAAAGAAACCCAAAGACTAACAAGCATAATTCAGGCAGACCACGGCGTGACAGCCAGTCATCAGCTGACGCTCAGCTGATCCGTAACTCCTGCCACTACCAATTACACAAGGCATCAGTTAATCCAGTGTTTCACAACCCTGCTCCGGAAGGACCCCCAACACTGAACGTTTTCTTTGTCTCCCTAATCAAATACACCCGATTCAACTCATCAGCTCATTATCACATGGGTTAATGAGCTGATGAGTTGAATCAGGCGTGTTTGATTAGGGAGACAAAGAAAACATGCAGTGTTGGGGGTCCTTCAAGAGCAGGGTTGAGAAACACTGAGTTAATCCGTACACTCACTTGCCTTGCACTTACCCATCTTTCATCCCCAACTCCTTATGCAGGCGCATGATCGTTAAGTTGCTTGTCCATGGAGATATAGTGTACCTATCTGTCCAGCTTATTGTAACTCAATCTTGTCCAAACTCAATTGCTTGAGTCTTCGGGGGGTTCAAACCTCAGCAAGGTTTGCTCGGAAGTTGAACCCTTCAGAGCAAAGCCTGCCGCCAAATAACCATCGTTCAGAGCCTCTACAAAAATCTTAATCAAATGGAGTGGTCGTGACTGAATTACCTTTAACGTGGGATTAATCCACAGGTATAAACCCTTCTGTTCACTTTCAAAACATTTCACAGACCTCCAGCAGCACAGATAAAAAATATACAGTTTAGAGCTTTGTTCATAAGGACTTCATCCTTGAGATTTTCCATTCAAATCTATGTATTTAAAAAATATGAACAGGGTTTTGTTTGGAAAGCTTTTCCAGGTGGAGGAGTAAACCATAGCTAAACTCTTTATACTTCAGCAGTGTATAAAAAAGACAAGGTTTATTTATTTCTGAAATATTTCTGTATTTTTCTTTATCCTGCTACACACAGATGAAAAGTAGTATGTGGTTGCTAGTGTATTTTAGCTTCAAACTGAAAGATTACATGTAAACTGTGCTGTTGTTAGTATGAGTGTAACTGGCAGAGTGAATCCATGATACTGAAAAAATATTGGACCTCAAAATCCATATTTACCTCCCTGTTTTGTTCATTTCTTTTTGTTGTTTATCGTTGTTTGCTTAATGTAGTTTCTGTTATTTTCCCTGCAAGCATTCTTCGTGATTATTATTTAAAGTATTTATTTGGACTTCCTGTGTCATGCATATTATGCATACCATGATCTGTGTGACAGTATTATTGTGCACAATTCATTATTAATGATTCATTCTAAAAAATAACAAAAGTTAACAGATTAACTGTTAGTGTAGGTTTCCTGAAACCGTACATATAGGTGAAGCAAACGTTAATGTAATCTAACTTATAGCAATAGTAAATAACACAGAGAAAATAGAAAATGCATCACCATAAAGGTAGGGTAGGCAATAAAAAATGCTTTTTGTTTCACTTATTGAAACGCTCTTCACATCCTGATAGCAATCAATAATAGAAGTCTAAATATTAAAACATTTACATATAGACTATATTGCCAAAAGTATTGGGACATGCCTCAGAGCTCATTGAATTCAAGCATGGTACCGTGATATGTACCATGCTTGTGCAACAAGTCCATTCGTGAAATTTCCTCAATACGAAATATTTCACGGTCAACTGTTAGTGGTATTTTAACAAAGTGGAATACCATGAAGCTTATGAGAGCTTCATGGAATGGGTTTCATGGCCGAGCAGTGCATCCAAGCCTTAGTGCAATGCAAAGCGTGGGATGCAGTGGTGTAAAGCGTGGGATGCAGTGGTGTAAAGCGTGGGATGCAGTGGTGTAAAGCGTGGGATGCAGTGGTGTAAAGCGTGGGATGCAGTGGTGTAAAGCGTGAGATACAGTGGTGTAAAGCGTGGGATGCAGTGGTGTAAAGCGCGGGATGCAGTGGTGTAAAGCGTGGGATGCAGTGGTGTAAAGCGTGGGATGCAGTGGTGTAAAGCGCGGGATGCAGTGGTGTAAAGCGTGGGATGCAGTGGTGTAAAGCTTTGGATGCAGTGGTGTAAAGCGTGGGATGCAGTGGTGTAAAGTGTGGGATGCAGTGGTGTAAAGCGTGGGATGCAGTGGTGTAAAGTGTGGGATGCAGTGGTGTAAAGTGTGAGATGCAGTGGTGTAAAGCATGGAATGCAGTGGTGTAAAGCGTGGGATGCAGTGGTGTAAAGCGTGGGATGCAGTGGTGTAAAGTGTGGGATGCAGTGGTGTAAAGCGTGGGATGCAGTGGTGTAAAGTGTGGGATGCAGTGGTGTAAAGTGTGAGATGCAGTGGTGTAAAGCATGGAATGCAGTGGTGTAAAGCGTGGGATGCAGTGGTGTAAAGCGTGGGATGCAGTGGTGTAAAGCGTGAGATGCAGTGGTGTAAAGCATGAGATGCAGTGGTGTAAAGCGTGGGATGCAGTACAGCGTGGGATGCAGTGGTGTAAAGCGTGGGATACAGTGGTGTAAAGCGTGGGATGCAGTGGTGTAAAGTGTGGGATGCAGTGGTGTAAAGCGTGGGATGCAGTGGTGTAAAGCGTGGGATGCAGTGGTGTAAAGCGTGGGATACAGTGGTGTAAAACGTGGGATGCAGTGGTGTAAAGCGTGAAATGCAGTGTTGTAAAGCGTGGGATGCAGTGGTGTAAAGCGTAGGATGCAGTGGTCTAAAGCGTGGGATGCAGTGGTGTAAAGCGTGGGATGCAGTGGTGTAAAGCGTAGGATGCAGTGGTCTAAAGCGTGGGATGCAGTGGTGTAAAGCGTGAGATGCAGTGGTGAAAAGCGTGGGATGCAGTGGTGTAAAGCGTGAGATGCAGTGGTGTAAAGCGGGGGATGCAGTGGTGTAAAGCGTGAGATGCAGTGGTGTAAAGCGTGGGATGCAGTGGTGTAAAGCGTGGGATGCAGTGGTGTAAAGCGTGGGATACAGTGGTGTAAAGCGTGGGATGCAGTGGTGTAAAGCGTGGGATGCAGTGGAGTAAAGCGTGGGATGCAGTGGAGTAAAGCGTGGGATGCAGTGGTGTAAAGCGTGGGATGCAGTGGTGTAAAGGGTGGAATGCAGTGGTGTAAAGCGTGGGATGCAGTGGTGTAAAGCGCGGGATGCAGTGGTGTAAAGCGCGGGATGCAGTGGTGTAAATCGTGGGATGCAGTGGTGTAAAGGGTGGGATGCAGTGGTGAAAAGCGTGGGATGCAGTGGTGTAAAGCGTGGGATGCAGTGGTGTAAAGCGTGGGATGCAGTGGTGTAAAGCGTGGGATGCAGTGGTGTAAAGTGTGGGATGCAGTGGTGTAAAGCGTGAGATGCAGTGGTGTAAAGCGTGGGATGCAGTGGTGTAAAGCGTGGGATGCAGTGGTGTAAAGCGTGGGATGCAGTGGTGTAAAGCGTGGGATGCAGTGGTGTAAAGCGTGGGATGCAGTGGTGTAAAGCGTGGGAATGCAGTGGTGTAAAGCGTGGGATGCAGTGGTGTAAAGCGCGGGATGCAGTGGTGTAAAGCGTGGGATGCAGTGGTGTAAAGCGTGGGATGCAGTGGTGTAAAGCGCGGGATGCAGTGGTGTAAAGCGCGGGATGCAGTGGTGTAAAGCGTGGGACAGAGTCCTGCACGACGGGTGACCCGCAAATTTTGCTCAAACGGGTGAAAAATATCCAACTGTGTCAGATACGGGTGCGGGTCGGACACGGGGGGAACGCGGGTCTAAACACGGGTTCAAAACAGTCACGTGCAAATGTAAAAATAAATGCATGTTTTTAGGAACACATCTACAAAACTATCCTCCAGGACAAGTTCGAAATTCATCGTTTACACAGACTTGCAATGTCCCTGCATCCTAAATTGAAAAGTGTGAAGCTATTTGCTGCTGACAGTAGTGAAGTGGCAAGCGTGCACAGTGAGATGCGGCGCCTTGTGAAAGGTCAGTATTAATGCAAACACAGCCACAGGGGAAAAAAAATAATATTTTTATTAAATAACATTTGAAAACCTGTATAAACTGAACACCAAACAACAATATTAACTATTGAGAGGTGTTGACGCGTTCATGAAAAACGTCACAAAGAAACGGAAAAAGTAGCCTAATGATTATTGAATAGGCTATGTCAAATATAGCCAGGACAGGAGACAGAGCAGTCTGTTTTCTTTTGTTTTGAATTGTTTTGTTTAAAAGTACACATTTCAAGCTTTCTATATGTTTCTCAGGTCTGTGAGGCATGTAGCTTATACGCTGAGTTTCGTTAATTTCCAGTTCATGCGCCGTTGCCTCCGCTCCGTGTCCTGATGCCTGCTATTACTTCTTATTTATTAAATTCAGACAATTGGTTATAAAAAATAATTTAAAATTAAGATAAAATTAATGCAAAACAAAATTCAATTTAAAGAAAGGCTTTATACAGTAAGAAACTTATAATGAAGTGGTCAATAATGTCTGCCCATTCTGTCTCCCGACATATTGCACAACTTATGATCTTAGGCTATATGCTTTTCACTTCTCATATAATCAACATTGATGAAATAATATATAAATATATATAAAATTGTGAAGCTGATGTGCTAGACGAAATTTAATTGTTTTGTGGTAACGCGTTAGCCATGTGCAGACTATCGGCTTTTTGACAGCTTCGGCTGTTGTCCTTGTGTTAAGGCAAGCCGCCAAAGGCAATACAAATTTGAAAAAAGTGTGTCTATAATGTGATTGGCTAAACTGATTTTATTTCGGGTGCGGGTCGGGTCTCGGTTCTATTTAAAGCCGGTCGGGTCGGGTTGCGGATTTTAATTAGTGCTGCTGTCGTAAAACGGGTCGGATGCGGTTTTAAGCACTGCGGGTACGGGCGGGTGCGGATTTACAAAATCGGACCCGTGCAGCTCTCTGGCGTGGGATGCAGTGGTGTAAAGCGCGGGATGCAGTGGTGTAAAGCGCGGGATGCAGTGGTGTAAAACGTGGAATGCAGTGGTGTTAAGCATGAGATGCAGTGGTGTAAAGCGTGGGATGCAGTGGTGTAAAGGGTGGGATGCAGTGGTGTAAAGCGTGGGATGCAGTGGTGTAAAGCGTGGGATGCCGTGGTGTAAAGCGTGGGATGCTGTGGTGTAAAGCGTGGGATGCAGTGGTGTAAAGCGTGGGATGCAGTGGTGTAAAGCGTGGGATGCTGTGGTGTAAAACGTGGGATGCAGTGGTGTAAAGCGTGGGATGCAGTGGTGTAAAGCGTGGGATGCAGTGGTGTAAAACGTGGGATGCAGTGGTGTAAAGTGTGGGATGCAGTGGTGTAAAACGTGGGATGCAGTGGTGTAGTAGCATGGGATGCAGTGGTGTAAAGTGTGGGATGCAGTGGTGTAAAACGTGGGATGCAGTGGTGTAAAGCGTGAAATGCAGTGTTGTAAAGCGTGGGATGCAGTGGTGTAAAGCGTAGGATGCAGTGGTCTAAAGCGTGGGATGCAGTGGTGTAAAGCGTGGGATGCAGTGGTGTAGTAGCGTGGGATGCAGTGGTGTAAAGCGTGAAATGCAGTGTTGTAAAGCGTGGGATGCAGTGGTGTAAAGCGTAGGATGCAGTGGTCTAAAGCGTGGGATGCAGTGGTGTAAAGCGTAGGATGCAGTGGTGTAAAGCGTATGATGCAGTGGTGTAAAGCGTGAGATGCAGTGGTGTAAAGCGCGGGATGCAGTGGTGTAAAGCGTAGGATGCAGTGGTGTAAAGCGTAGGATGCAGTGGTGTAAAGCGTATGATGCAGTGGTGTAAAGCGTGAGATGCAGTGGTGTAAAGCGTGGGATGCAGTGGTGTAAAGCGTAGGATGCAGTGGTGTAAAGCGTGAGATGCAGTGGTGAAAAGCGTGGGATGCAGTGGTGTAAAGCGTAGGATGCAGTGGTGTAAAGCGTGGGATGCAGTGGTGTAAAGCGTAGGATGCAGTGGTGTAAAGCGTGGGATGCAGTGGTGTAAAGCGTGGGATGCAGTGGTGTAAAGCGTGGGATGCAGTGGTCTAAAGTGTGGGATGCAGTGGTGTAAAGCGTGGGATGCAGTGGTGTAAAGCGTGGGATGCAGTGGTCTAAAGCGTGGGATGCAGTGGTCTAAAGCGTAGGATGCAGTGGTGTAAAGCGTGGGATGCAGTGGTGTGAAGCGTGGGATGCAGTGGTGTGAAGCGTGGGATGCAGTGGTGTAAAGCGTGGGATGCAGTGGTGTAAAGCGTGGGATGCAGTGGTGTAAAGCGTAGGATGCAGTGGTCTAAAGTGTGGGATGCAGTGGTGTAAAGCGTGGGATGCAGTGGTGTAAAGCGTGGGATGCAGTGGTGTAAAGCGCGGAATGCAGTGGTGTAAAGCGTAGGATGCAGTGGTGTAAAGCGTGGGATGCAGTGGTGTAAAGCATGGGATGCAGTGGTGTAAAGCGTGGGATGCAGTGGTGTAAAGCGTCGGATGCAGTGGTGTAAAGCGTCGGATGCAGTGGTGTAAAGCGTGGGATGCAGTGGTGTAAAGCGTGGGATGCAGTGGTGTAAAGCGTGGGATGCAGTGGTGTAAAGCATGCCACCATTGACTCTACAGCAGTGGAGACGTGTTCTCTGGAGTGACGAATCACGCTTCTCTGTCTGGCAATCCGATGGACGAGTCTTGGTTTGGTGGTTGCCAGGAGAATGGTACTTCTTTGACTGCATTGTGCCAAGTGTAAAGTTTGGTGGAGGGGGGGATTATGGTGTGGGGTTGTTTTTCAGGGGTTGGGCTTGCCCCCTTAATGCTTTAGCATACCAAGACATTGGACAATTTCATATCCCAACTTTGTGGGAACAGTTTGGGGATGGCCCCTTCCTGTTCCAACATGACTTTGGGATTTCAAAGTTGAGACTGCGAGCCAGGCCTTCTCGTCCAACATCAGTGCCTGACCTCACAAATGCGCTTAAAGAATGGTCTAAAATTCCCATAAACACACTCCTAAACCTTGTGGAAAGCCTTCCCAGAAGAGTTGAAGCTGTTATAGCTGCGAAGGGTGGACCAACTCCATATTAAACCCTACAGATTAAGAATGGGATTTCCTTAAAGTTAATGTGCATGTAAAAGCAGGCGTCCCAAAACTTTTGACAATAACTTCTGTGGAAGTCAGAGCTCTGCAAGTTTTTACGTTCATTATTATTGTAATGTTAAGTGCTTTAGAACATAAGGACATTTAGGACATGCTGTCTATTGTGACACTTTGCAGATGAGTTTGGAAAAGATTATAATAACAATACATTTTCTTCAGTTAATGTATCTATGGGTCGCTACGTTTCTTAAAGATTTCTGCTCATTCAAAATCAGATACAGCTAAAGTAGCACTGTAAGATTACATTTCTTTGAATGCATTAGTGAGAGGGCGATTGTGTGTATGAATAAGTGCTACCTGTTTATCTGTATCAGCTAGCTAAATGTATTTAACGTGTGAATTCTTTTCCAAAAATGCAGTTGTATTGTGGGCCGTTAGCATGAATTGCACTCGTGATGGAGCGGTAGTGGAGTGAAAACTATAACGCTTTTAAAAAATTTGCTGCCCACTCCATTCAAAATCAAGGGAGGGCGGGAATATATGCTTGCTATTGCTAGCCACTCTAAAAATTGCCTACCCTACCTTTAAGGAAATAAAATTGCTTGCTAATGTAATTTCATATTGACTTTATCTGTGCATCTGTGCCATGAAATCTCAGAGATCGTTTGTGAAATAAAAGGAATGACAAAAGGTCATCAAATAAATGACATAAGTCAGGTAGCCCAAGTAGGATTGCTAGTGCTAATATACTTGCACTGCTTCAAAGACATGTAAAGGGTAACAAAATCATTCTGTTCCTACAAGACATATTATAAACTGACACAGCACCATGGGTATTTCTCATCCCTGTTGTAAAATTGACATTTGTATTCACAAACTTACTTCCATAATCTTGCAATAACACGAGAGACAAACGAGAATGGCCTAGAATGGCAATTAAACGATTACTCCTTGTACACTAAACACATCCTGAATATATTTAGTGCTCACTAGCAGATGACAGCAGTCTGATGTTAACTAGCTTTAGAGTTAATGCTTCCATACTAGATAATATGACATGTTTGTAAGAAAACTATTTGCGTTCTTTGTTGTTCATTTGTTTAAGAGCAAACGACCATACAACATATATATAATATAATATAATATAATATAATATAATATAATATAATATAATATAATATATTATAATATAACTATATGACATATAATATAATAGATATAATAAAACTGGTCTGATTTACATATAGAAATTATTTAAATAAATTGTCTAATATTAAGACTTAAAATGTGTACTGCAAAGTAGGGATGGCCTGTTTGTTTCAATAATATATAGTCTTTGGTTGGCAGGCCAGATCCTTTTTACAGTAAATAAACTAAAGTACCTGATAGGAGAAAATTCTATTATCTCTTATTGAAGCTTATTAATTCTTATCTGTGTTTATGGCAGAAATAAATCTGAGTGTGGAAGTGTATACACTCGCTCTTGTTTGATGTCAATGCGTGTGTGTATGTATGTGTGTGTGTGTCTGTGCATATGTTTATGTGCCAGCCTGTGACACCTGCAGACCACAAATTTGTTTTTCCTATTAACTGTGTATATAATCTCTTCCATGTGTCTGCCTGTCTTCAGACATCAGCTCTTGTCTGGAATACCAAGAAGCTCAGGACAGATGTTCCGGAGGGAAGATCCCAGCTGATTAACAATTCCATTCCACCTATTATTTCCAAGGTCTGCATTGGGGTGTGATTTACAAAAACAGATTTTTTTCAACACTACAAGTGCAAGTTTGCATAAGTGTATTTAAAGAGAACACACTTTCATGTTTTGAAGCACACTTAAATACACTTTACACAAGTTTAACTTCAAAGTATTAATTTGTTTTAATAATATTTTGTCATGTTTAAAGTGTTTTGTGTGTAGACTAACTTCATGTAAAGTACTCGAACAAACTATTTAAATGTGTATTATTTATATATGTATGTATATATATATATATATATATATGTGTGTGTGTGTGTGTGTGTGTGTGTGTGTGTGTGTGTGTGTGTGTGTGTGTGTATGTGTGTGTGTGTGTGTGTGTATGTATATACATGATAGAGAGAGAGAGAGAGAGAGAGAGAGAGAGAGAGAGAGAGAAAGAGAAATGTCATAAAGTTTTATTTTATAGACATTTTAGTTTACCAAAATGATTTCAGTAAATTCAGCAGTTACTTTAACCATATATCTCAAAGACAATATAAGTAATAAGTAATTGTGAAATTATAAAATTTCTCTAAACTTCAGCTAATGTATTTAATACAACTTTAATATATTTTCTTTTAATTGCAGTTAACATGTAATTAGGTGCATAAAAACACAATAAATACTCTAGCTATCACTACCTCTTTTGTTTTGTGTATCTGTTGTAATCTTTTAGTTGTCATTTTTACAGTGTGTTACAATTCCGTTCATAATTAAGAAGCTTAATGGCATCTTTTAACTTTATCAAGCAAGAAGTACCTATATATGATGTATCAGATTTTTTTTTTAAACTAATCTATTTATTATTTAAAAAAATAATAATCATGGGTCAAAAATCATCTCATTAAACGCTGAGTTAGACATACGAGCCAGAAATATTAGAAGGTTGTGATCTGTGTACACTAAAATGCGATCACCAGAGCTTAGATACACATCAAAATGTTGGATGGCCAGAGCATTTTTCCCGATAGTGCTATAATCTGGTAGATCACTGGATGTTCAATACCAATGTTATCTGCTTGCATCAGCACCGCACCGGCGCCATAAGCACCCGCATCCACCTGCAGACTGAAAGGTAGAGCGGCAGAAACTACTGGAGCATTAGACAGTAAATCTTTAGTGGAACAAAAGGTAGATTCACATACTTCGTTTCCACACAAATGTTAACTTAGTACGTAAGAGGTCAGTGAGGGGTGCAACCACTGTGGCAAAACTCTTATAATCCTCTGTAGTATTCAGCCATTCCCAGGAAACCCCGCATCTCGCGTTTATCAGTTAGTGAAATTTAGCAACAGCTTCAACTTTAGCCCTCACAGGCTTAACCTGACCCTGCCCGACTAGTTTACCGAGGTAAGTCACTACTGCCCTGCAAACTCATACTTGCTGTGTTAAAGACTTCAGCCTAGCGTTTCATGACTGAACGTAGGGTGTATATCTAGATAGGCTTCATAGTTGTGTACCTCTGATAACACAATCTGCATTAATTGTTGGAACGTGGCAGGTGCGTTGCGCATCCCGAAAGCCATTACTTTAAATTGCATGAACCCATCAGGCATGACAAAAGCGGAGATTTCAGAAGTGAGCTGTGTCAATGGCACCTGCCAATATCCATTTAAGAGATCGAGTTTGGTCACATAGCGTGAAGAACCTACATGATCAAAACATTCCTCCATTCTGGCGAGAGGAAATGAGTCAGCTTTGGTAACATTATTCACCCTACGAAAATCAGTGCAGAATCGAAAAGAGCCCTCAGACTTGGGCACAAGTATGCAAGGCGAGCTCCATGGACTCTGACTGGCTACAGCAAAAACATTACGCATCAAATATTCAACTTCGGCTTTCATTGCTTGACGTTTGTGCGTGTTAACCGATATGGATGATGCTTAGTCGGCGTGCTTTGACCCACCTCGATGTCATGCATTAACATGTTTGTCCGGGAAGGAACATCACTAAACAATTTAACAATATGATTACGCTGATTCTCAGACAGATACGAGAGGTGAGATGACAAGGTGGCCAGACTAGCAGAGTTTGAAAGCCTCCCACAATAGGCTTGAGCATCCTTGCCAAACAAAACCATCTGTCTCTGACATAACTGGAAGGCAAATCAATAACATTTACAGCAGACACAGTTTCAACAACAGAGTTAACTTCAGACACATCTCTGGAAACATTCGCTTTTGGCATATTTACGTGGCAGACTCTGCTGCTTTTGCGTCGTCGACCAGGAGTTAGAACTGTGTAGTTAGTATCACTCGGTTTTTAGCGATTTTATATGGGCCAGAAAAAACAAGCATGCATGGGAGAATTACATACAGGCAAAAGCACAAGCACAGAGTCACCTGGTTGAAAATTGCGAACAACCCTTGTTTTGTCACGTCTGCACTTCATCTTAGATTGGGACTCAACAAGATGCTGTTTGGGAATCTCCCAAGCATTATGGAGTTGCTAACTAAACGTGCTCACATACAGTACTCTAAGATCGGTACATGGAGGATCATTAGAAATGAACTGTTCACTTATCAATTTTTGCTTCTAAGTTCTATAGTCTAAGTTCCTTAGGGTGTATTCACACCTGCCTTGTTTGGTTCGATTGAATCGAACTCTAGTTCGTTTCCCCCTTTTGGGCAGGTGTGAATACAGCAATCGAACTCGGGTGCGGACCAAACAATCGAACCGGGACCCAGCTGAAGAGGTGGTCTCGGTACGGTTCCAAACGAACTCTGGTACGGTTCGTTTACGATGTGAACATGAACCGACCCAATATCGGCCCAATATCAATATTGTTCGTTCAAGTGCGAAAGAGAATTCCATTCCGGCGCGCTGTCTGGCCACACGATACTGTTGCACGTCTTTCTGCGCGTCGTGAGTGCATCATTGGAATGGAATGAATGAATGAGTGTGTGCGCATCAGGACATTCACATACAGAGCGTTCTCTTTAGTCTAATCGCGCATAAATGCTTTAAAAGCATTTGCATGAATACGAGTGAGTTCATATAATGTAACGATAGTTACAATACAAGGATGGTATGTGTGGGGGGGTGCTGCGTTAATTTACGTTAAACTGGTCAAACTTAATCGCAAGCGTTAACGTTGACAGCACTTGTTAGCAGTATATACAATAAGAATCTCATTATTTGAATGTGTGAACATAGCCCCTCTCTATGAATCTAAACTTTATACTTTATTACATTTTGGTTCACTTGCAAAAAAAGCAGTGTGAAAGCGAACCGTACCAAACAAAAAAACAAAAAAAATTATTTGGTCCGGACCAAAGCAAGTGAACTATCGGACTTTCCTGGTGTGGATACACCCTTAGACTGTGTGTCCGAACACAAGTTTGGCTGGACTGAACCCTAAAGGCTCTTGGCACTGTGCTCCTTACGGCCATTAAAATGAATAACGATAGTCCACCCACCCAGTCTTTACCTGTTTCAACACAATAAGTGTGGAGGATTGGCTTTAACGTCTGATGGAAGCGCTCGAGCGCACCTTGCGACTCAGGGTGGTACACGCTCGACATCTTATGTTCCACCCGCAGTTCTTTACCAGCTGTTCTAACAGGCGTGTGGTAAAGTTTGTTCCCTGATCTGTTTGAATTACTTTAGGTAACCCGAACATAGAGCATAACTTGACCAGCTCTTTAAGTGCGGCTTTTGCTTGGATGGAGCGCAATTGCACAGCTTCCGTGTCGCGAGTGGCTGCACACATTAAAGGATGTGCTGGTGTCCGGACTTGGCTTTAGGCAATGGACCAACACAGTCAAGGATAAGTTTTTCAAAAGCCTCTCCTAAGACAGGAATGGTTTTGAGTGGCGCTTGGGGAATCACTTGATTGGGATTGCTAGCAAGTTGGCTAACATGACAGGACCGAACAAATGCCAACACAGATGATTTCAAGCTTGGCCAAAAGAAATGTCTAGAAATTCAGTCATATGTTTTTCTAACACCAAGGTATGCTGAACATATATGTTTGTGAGCCAGCTTCATACTTTGACAACGATACAAGGTAGGAAGAACAATCTGATAAACACTATCACTTTCAGAGTTTAACAGCTTCCACCAGCGCATCAACTCATCCTCGTCCCAAAAATAACCTACCGAAACATTTGACACTTGCATTTTATCTTCAGCCGCACTGATGCATTTGCTAAATCAGATTTATGTGCAGCGATTAACTGTTCCCTACCTACTTTTAAGGGAATTTAATTTGCGCTGTGTGCGCTGTGTCTGTGTGCACGTTACAGCACAAGCTGGAAAAGCATTGGGGAATTGTAACAAGGCATCTACTTGGTTGCTAACATTAGGCTTAGCAGATATGATCGGGCACGGAAAGACTGGTTTCAGCCAAATCATTCCCCAGAATCATACCCACGCGATCCACAAGTAATTGTGAATGCACACCAATACTAACAGGGCTGGAGATAAGGTCAGATTGCAATGGCACAGGAGTACAGCCCATTTCAATACCACGAATGAGCTTATCATTGCCTGTATACGACTTCTACGAAAACGGCAGAGCACTTTCCAATGTTAATGAGTTAGACCAGTGACCAAAGAGGAGAGCACAGATGTGCAGCAGAGAAAATACCAGGCACTGCAAGATCACGGTTTGTGATTCTCAAAATTTAATTTTCTTTTCCTGTTACCTCCGAATAAAGTCCCAGCTGCATTGTTTACAGCGGTACCCAAAAAACACTTATTTTACATAAGCGCCACCTGCTGTCAGAGAGTGAATTTGCATTTCCAGTCAGTCCGTCTGTTTATGTTTTATGCAGGTGTGTCTTATGTAACAATTTAAAAAAAGAAAAAGAAGAAGAAAATGGCAGTATTGAAATTGACCAAATTTTTTTTATATATATTTATTTCTGAAGCCGTATTTTATTTGGATTTTTTTACTGTTCTGTGAACTAAATTTAATCCCCCCTTTAGTTAGATTATCTTTTGTTTATAATTTTTTAGCCTGAACACCTCCTGAAGATTTGCGCTTCCTGTTATTTATTTATTTGTGAATAAAATGCAATTTTTTATTGTGCATTCCTAAAACTATGGGGAGGTCATGATAATTGTGGGCTCATCCGTTCGTCTACTCCAAGAAATCAAATAAATAAAAATACTTAAACAACTATTATCAAGCAATAAATAGTACCTATTGATGTATCTGATTTTTATTTTAAATAAATCAAAAATAAACTGCAAGGATAACATGGTGTTTTCATCCCTCAAAAACACAGCCTTGTTGTTCAGTGGGTCTGTTTTGGGATTCTTTGCTTTGTTCACATGTCTGAATTAAAACATTATTAGCATCTGGTGTCTGAAGGGCAAAGAGAACAGAAATAAAACCAAAAATCTAATAAAATCAAAGTGAATTTAAGAACAGCAGATGTTCATATACTTGAAGGTCAAACATGAAATTAAAGAGTAAGTTTGGATTGACTGATTTATTTATTCGTACAAAACCGGTGGATGCCCAAACTCTTATATCATAATTGTTTTGCAACATACAGACTAGATTGGCTTGCATACATTAAGACATGAATCAACTATTGAAGGGAGATTTTAACTGTAAGGTTGAATTGTGTTCTAAGAAGAGTATTTTTCATATATATATTTTTATAGGTCAGGACATGTTGTGAAGCGTGATGGCCACATTACCACTTCGGGTGTGCATTATTTTTTAATAATTCAGTGGCCCATCGTCAATTTATTCCTTAAGGCTTTTATGTTCTACGACATCACTTGATTAAAACAATGGTGTGTTTACATTTTATATATAGTTTTGCATGTTTTATAAATTGTTTTGTTACATAATATTTAGTTTTTAAATAGTGGGTGGAAAGCCCCCATATATTACATTTATATATATTTAAATACTTTTAACATGATGACTTTTACTTTTGAATATGGCTCTTCAAACAATGCATTCTTCTCAAATCAATAGCAATATAAAGCATGTTCCAGTTTGAACATCTTGCCCCATATTGTCACAGTGTCACCAGGCTCCTCCATCATACACACTCAGTGATCATTCTCACCGCTCTACTTACCTGAAGTTGTCTCCTGTGTATTCTCTGTTATACTCCTGAGATCTCCTTGTGTTCCTCCAGCATTCTCCTAGTAAGACTCTCCAGTTGCCAAGCTGTTTTCCTTACCAGTTCCCTGCTCCACTACCCACCTTTCCCAAGCATCTAGAAGTGTGCGCTCTCCAGTCTTCTCCACTCACCGGCCATCGTCTCATCCCAACCTACCTGGTAAAAGGACAGCACTGTGTTATTATCCATTATCAGTCATCTATATTTCTGACTTCTCTATCACACATCTGTTCAATAAATACCTGTTTGGTTTGAAGGTGATCCTGTCTCTGAGTCTGGTATTCCTTTACGCATATTCAATTCAAGTTTATTTGTATAGCGCTTTTCACAATACATATTGTTTCAAAGCAGCTTTACAGAAAATGCATTTCAAAAATATACATACAAAAATACAGTTAGTTTAATCATAAAATTTAGGGCATAACATATCGCCGGCGTTGGGTCGTCTCTTCACAGGCGTCGAGTCGTCTCATCACAGGCGATGGGGCATCTGAAGTCTCCATGAGAGGCTGGATACATAACTGGAGCTGACGAACTCTATTTGAGTTATCTCGGGACAGGCGTCCCGAGATAACAACAAAAAAGGGCAGATGGGAAATAATTAGCGTAGCTGCTGTTCATAATATGAATGCATTTGATCTGATTTAACTGTAGTATAAAAGGTATGAGATGCATCATGTGAATGCTTGGCTAAAGAGATGCGTCTTTAATCTAGTTTTAAACTGGGAGAGCGAGTCTGAGCCTCGGACAATGTCAGGAATGCTATTCCAGAGTTTAGGAGCTAGATGTGAAAACGCCCTCCCTCCTTTAGTGGACTTAGTTATCCTAGGTACGACCAGAAGCCTCGAATTTAGCGATCTTAAAGAGCGCGATGGATTATATGGCGATAGAAGATCTCTTAAATACACAGGAGCTAAACCATTTAGGGCTTTATAGGTCAGTAACAATACTTTGTAATTGATACGGAACTTAATAGGTAACCAGTGTAGAGATGATAAAATTGGTGTTATATGATCATATTTTCTTGACCTATAAGAACTCTAGCAGCTGCATTTTGGACTAACTGTTGCTTGTTTACGGAGGATGCAGGACAACCAGCTAATAAAGCATTACAGTAATCTAGTCTCGAGGTCATGAATGCATGAACTAACTTTTCTGCATCAGAAACTGATAGCATATTACGTAGCTTAGCAATGTTTCTAAGGTGGAAAAATGCCGTTTTTGTAACATATGAAATATGATTTTTAAAAGACAGGTCGCAGTCTAGTATGACACCCAGGTCTTTTACTGTAGAGGATAAAGTAGCAGGACATCCTACTATGTTAAAGTTGTATTGTGAGAGGTTTTGTGGGCGGTTTTTTGGACCAATCAGTAATACCTCCGTTTTATCTGAATTTAATAGAAGAAAATTACACGTCATCCAATATTTTATATCTTTAACACACTCTGTCATTTTAGATAATTTAGTGTTATCATCTGGTCTTGATGAAATATATAATTGAGTGTCATCAGCATAACAGTGGAAACTTATTCCATGTTTTCTTATAATATTACCAAGTGGCAGCATATAAATTGAGAATAGCAGAGGGCCTAACACAGATCCCTGCGGCACTCCATAATTTACTGACGTTATCTTTGATTTTTCCCCATTTTAAATGGACCAAAATGGTAACGGTCTGATAGGTACGATCTAAACCAGCTTAATGCCTGTCCCTGAACACCAGTGTAATTTTTGAAGTCGATCTAAGAGTATTGTGTGATCTATAGTGTCAAACGCAGCACTAAGATCGAGTAAAACTAGTATTGAGATACAGCCTTGGTCAGAAGCTAAAAGTAAATCATTTGTAATTTTAACCAGCGCAGTTTCTGTGCTATGATGTGGCCTGAATCCAGACTGAAATTTTTCATAGATATCGTTTTCTTGCAAGAAAGAGCACAGTTGAGCGGACACAACTTTCTCTAGTATTTTTGACATAAATGGAAGATTTGAAATGGGTCTGTAATTTGCTAGGTTATTTGGATCTAATTGTGGTTTCTTAATAAGAGGTTTTATAACTGCCAGCTTGAATGTTTTTGGAACATGTCCTAAAGATAGAGACGAGTTAATAATATTGAGAAGAGGCTCATCCACTACAGGTAACACTTCTTTCAGTAGTTTAGTGGGTATTGGATCTAATAAACAAGTTGTTGGTTTAGATGCAGTGATAAGTTTATTTAGCTCTTCCTGTCCTATAGTTGTAAAGCGCTGTAGTTGTTCTTGAGGGGCGATAATTGAGGCTGAATCATAAGACGCTGTCAAAGATTGTACATTTACAATGTTCTTGAAATCATTACTATTAAAATGTAATGAATATAGTGTCAGTAACGGTTATATTCAGTAGCTGTTCTGTGGACAATACTTAAAGGGGTTAGTTCACCCATAAACAAAAATTCTGTCATTTACTCGCCTTCAAGTTGTTCCAAATGATATTTTGAAGAATGTCGGTAACCAAACAGTTGATGGACCCCATTAACTTTTATAGTATGGGGGGGGGGGGGGGGGGGGACACTATGGAAGTCAATGGGGACCCATTGTTTGTTTACCGACATTCTTCAAAATATCTTCTTCAAATTAATGCAGATTTGGAACAACTTGAGGGTGAGTAAATGATGACAGAATGTTCCTTTTTGGGTGAACTATCCCTTTAATACAGAAATGTACTTTTTCAACAAAACAAAAAAATCTAAAATGGTAAAATAGTGTAGCTCTACAAACAAACTATGTATGAAAAACAAATGTTTTTCAAGTAGTTTCATCCAAAGATGCAAGTCTACTGCATGATAAAATTACAGAAGAACATTTGTGGGCCCTATCTTGCACCCAGCGCAATTGACTTTGTACACCGACGCATGTATCATTCCTATTTTGCACCCGCGCACAGCGGACTTTTCCCTCCACAGACGCACGTCGGTAAATTAGGGAATGAACTTGCGCTCGCGGGGGCGGTTCAGTGCAAAGAGGAGGCGTGTTCCGGCGCAAAAGTTCCCTGGTGCTATTTTCCAGTTTTATAAAGCAATTGCGCCACTGACCAGGAAAAAAACAGTCTAAAGACAGTGGCGCGTTGCGCGTTAGTGATATGGTATTTTAGGGCGCGTGCTTGGCCATAATGTAGTGTGTTAACGCGCATCCACTTTGATTCTCTAATATAAACAGACGCAGTTTTCATTTTTGCAAATCATACATTATCACAAGGAAAAATATTAACACACGAGGGAAATCATTGTTTTGTGTCCGTGAAGATGTGGAAAAAAAATATATCTAGATAAAAAAAAAAAAAAATCTAGATTAGGCTACACATTTACCCAAATTATACGCCTGTTTAACCGAAGCTAATTTGGGTGGGTTTCTCCCATCATCCCCAATGTCACTTCTCTGTGTTTTACGGTCCTGACGAGAACGTCGGCCTCCTCGGCTGTGAACTGCTCCTGGCGTGCGCTGGCAAATCCGCCATTATAATAGCGATCCGCCATGGAACAACAAGCGCGCCGGCTCTTAAAGGGAATGTGAGAGGACGCTCTGATTGGTTTATTTCACGTTACGCCCAAACCACACCTATGAATAATGAAGCTACTTCAGACCAACCCCTTTTAGATTTGCGCCAGGCGCAATAGTCATTTATCCCGCCGGGATCCGCCCACAAAGTTACATGCACTTTGACACTTGCGTTTCAGATCGTTTAAATAGGGCCCTGTGTGTCTCTGGTAGAAAATTCAAAGATCAGTACTTTGACCTTTTATTATTTTATTAAACGCCAATTTTTTGTTGCATGTGATATTCAAATGACCTTCTGTCTTTATCTAAATAAACATATTGTTAATAATTTTTATGAATTAGCGTACAAACTGACAGAGGACAGTTGAGTTGTTTGTAAATGTGGTGTATTGTGAGAATCTGGCGTGATGTGTGGAAGACATATCAGTGTTGTTTTGTGGATATGCTTCTTTGACTCGAGCACAGCTGTTTTGTTATGCAGAGAACTCACTCGTTCCCAGAAGACCTCCATTTCTTGTTACTCTGTCCTAAAATGACAGAACTTCGTCAAAGGACCAAGAGCCTTGTTGTTTGCCTTGGGGAGACATCTTAGTGAGGGGAAAGACTCTTGTCAAGTCCATGGAAAGTAGAGGGAGTTCATTGGATATGCTCTGGCAATTACTGGGTGAGACCCACAGTCCTCATAATCCCAATGTTCTCATGAACTGCTGTTGGTTTTTCAACTTGCAACTAAAGTTCAATTCGGTTTGATTCAGCTCGACCGGTTTCCCGCTTAAAAGAATGATTCGTTCAAGAATCAAACATCACTAATTTTGAGCTGGGCTGCATTTCCCAAAAACATTGTAAGCCTAAATTGATCGTAGAGACCAATGGTGGCAATTATTCTACGATCAACTTGGGTTTACGATGCTTTTGGGAAACGTAGTCCTAGTCAGTCGCCTTGGTTTGGGACGGAGGATGGAGGAAAAAGTGGAGAGGATGTAATTGCGAGCATTCTTTATTTAACATGCTGAAGATAATACAAGACTTAGAGAAAATAATACAATAGGAAAATCAAAACAGCTTCACAAATATTAAATAAACTGGCAGCGGCAATATGATAAAAGCAGTTTGGTAAAAAGGGGTTTTAGGTGCACTGCTTTGCGTCATGCCCAAGAACACCCCTTGACCACCAAAATAATGAGCCACCTTTTAAAATGAAAGTTAACATCTCTGAGAGAACTACTTGTTAGAAAGATTACAATGGGGACTCAAGAAGGCTATTGTCTTGCAAAACCACATAGCATAATAAGCACAATTATAACACTGTCAATATAAAGCAAAATTATAGTTGGTTTCAGCAATGTTGAATTTCGAGGCGATTTGAGGCAACGTGGACCCATGGCAAGGGTGTAGATTTGGTTTGAACATTGGGGGGGTTTTCATGTGATCATGGTATAAATATTGGGGGGGTTGTGGGGGGGTTGTAATGCATAGATTTAAATATTGGGGGGGTTATGTCCCCCCCAACCCCCCCACAAATTACGCCCCTGACCCATGGTCAACGTGAACAATACGGTGCGGTCTACAATCATCACAGTATGTTGCCAGGGATTGGATTTCCATTCATCCCTTAATAACACACTCTACCCATTATCACATAAAACAAGAGGTTTAATCCATCATCTAACTCTATTATTTTGACATGTTAGTGCATTAGTGTTTGAGAAGCTACTTTTACGCTGTAATTTGACACACTTTAAGCAACTCATAATTTGAAGACGTTAACCCTAAAGCCTTCTGCCACATAATACCTGTATGTCTGTCCAAGAGACTCTCTCCTAGTTAGTTTGATTCTGTTGTATCTGCCTTTTGGTTCCCTGTGTTTGATTCTTGTTTTCCTTGATAGCCAAAGTGTTTGATTTAGGTTCACCTTAAGTTGCTCATTATCTCTGTATATACAGTCCTCAGTTTTATTTGTTCTCTGTTGGTTGTTGTCTTTACGTGCATGTGTAAAGCTGATTTGTAAAGATTGTTTTCTCTATGTCTTGGATGATCTTCATCATGTTTAATGAAGACTGCTTGCAAATTAGATCCTTTTCATTCAGCCTCCTTTCCAAACCAATCTTGACAACCTTGGAAAACTTTGACTGCGTCCAAAAACTTGGTGAAAGCTGACTCGTTGACTCACTGCCCTATAAATGTAATGTCTCTGTAGACAGCGTCTGCGCTCGAAGGCACCTCGTGACTGATTTTCAGACAGACTTCTGAGGCAACGGTTTAATGATCTACAGCAAAATAGAGCGAGCTTTGGTGATAACCGAGCAAATATTTAATCATTATAATTGTAATTTCTCGCTAGAAATAATTTTAGCTCATCTGTCACGGAATGGAATACACAGGATTGTGGGATATCAGAGGCAGTGAAGGATACATCTATGCTGCCTTCAAACATCGATCAGATGAAGGTCTCAGGAGACAGGAAGTGCATCCTCTGAAGGCAGCATTTTTAAGTTAGAACCGAATGGTTGTTTTTGAGTCGGTCATGACCGAAAATAATACTTTCAACTCTGCCTGGTGGTTTAATTTGTTCTTTAATTCAGTAACCCTTCTGGACATGCTCATTGGCTCGTTTGGTGCTGCGCAAGGAGCATGCATGCTAGTTCAGTTATGTATCTGCTTGAACTAAAGTTCGACCGCTGGTTTGTAATAAGGGGGGATCGTCCTTTGGAGGATTTTGTGGAGATTTTAGAGCAGTGCCCTCAGGTCTCCTGGAATGAGGTCCCGATGTAGATATGTTTCTGAAATGGGTTGGGTGACCTCTTCAGTTGATGCCCATGGTTATGACCAGATGTAAAAAGCGTTCACGTGCTCGTAGAGTCCATAATTACGGTTTGCAAGATGGGAATTGTCTGAGAGCTCCTACTTGTACCACTGACCTCTGTAATGACTGACCGCTGCAGATTCATTTAGGCGTTGATAGTTTTGCCATAAAAACTCATAATTCCCAGTCGAAGGATGTGAACAGCTATGAATAATACGTCACGTGTTGTCATTTTGAGAGTACAGTAATTACAGCACAGCATGAAAGCAGCAAATTATGTCATTTGTAATTAAATCAGAGCTGGTAAATGTACACCAAATAAAACTTACATTTACATTTATTCAATTAGCAGATGCTTTTAACCAAAGTGACTT